>JASXSY010000891.1:0-143874 GCA_034509805.1 Sipha maydis | reverse complement strand
TTATGGTCAATATTAATATGCATAACCTAGCGCATGAACGTTTAAAAATAGCAGCATTACTGCCACTATTTGTTTATCTCTTCTAGAAGGGTTTAGAATACTATCGCATTCGACACGAAAATACCCGAATTTTATATTTTATATAAATACCTGAAACAATTGTATTGTAATTTAAATTATGACATTTTACCTTTATCTGTATTAATTGTGTTGAGATTCGTAATTTCAAAAGATAATCAATATATAAAAAACCGGATGGGCCTCGCTCTGCTGTACAGTTAGGGATGGAGTGCACCTCGCTTATAGGATAGGTCATTATTATAATGGATTTGTTAAATTTGAATGCAATGATAGATATCATTGTATACGAATAACGATTCTGAACGGAGTTCATATGTTTGTCTAGGATAAAACACATTGTTATTTTTTAAACATTGTAAAAAGTATATTTTATTTTGAAACGATAAATATATTTTTCAATTAGGATGGGTTGGCAGTTGCATACAGCGATATAGTTTGTCAGTCTAGAACATTCTACATTATATTATATTTTACATGTAATTTTATGTCAATATTCGCTGTTCAAACGCTTATAAAAAAAAATTGTGCATATGGATTTTAATAGTTTTTGAATGACATTAAGAACTACTTCTGTGGAATCTTCGATTAAATTTTCAAGTATTTTGTAGTAGCCAAATTTTTTTTATCACCGATTATAAAATGTAAAAAAATGTAAAAAAATCGAATATTTTAAATGCCTATAAGTGGCTTAAAAATCAATATAATATTTTGAAAAAAATATGACATAAAGAAAATTTCAATCTTAATAGCTGGTAGAAATTTCAAATATCTGCGACTTATACTTTTTGAATTATAAAAAATATTTAAAATCGTTTGAGAATAAATCGCTATTTTATGCAATTTCGTAAATATTTAAATTTCAAACAGTCATAACATTTTTTCTTCTAATTCCGGTAGAAATTTTTTTAAAGATTTTTGAAGAGTAGCTTATAGATAACCTAGTGTTAAAATTTTGAACCTTAAGTATGAACAGAAAAAATTTTATGAATTTTTATCTACAAAATAACTTGCAAATTATCGTGATTTTTACATATTTCGTATAAATTGGAACTTTGAGCACTTATAAAAAAAAATTGTGACTTACGATTTTAGATTTTTTTTATCAGTTAAAGAACAGCTTATAAGAAACCTTGTATTAAATTTTCAAGATTTTCTGGGCAGCCAAAAAAATTTTATCGTTATTTAAAAAAAAAAATACTTAAAAAAATTGAAAATTTCAATTGTCTATAAATAGCTTAATAAAAGTCAAAATACTTTGAAAATTTAATGGTGTATAGAAAACGCTAATCTAAACATTTGGTGAAAATTTCAAGTATTTACATCGATTAGTTTTTGAGTTATAGCAAAATAAAAAATTTGATTATGTCGAAAACTGGGTTTGCGTAAAAACTCCCGTTTTTCCCAAATTTTTTTAGGGTTTTTCCCGTCGCATTTAAAAAATATTGAAATTTTACTTTTGACCCCCCAAAGTACAAACTAGATTCACTTTCCTTTCAGAAAAGTTGCTACATAAGGCAATCGAAGCATTTTTACTGCCCCAAATCGTGTCATATACATATATGATAAAATATGATAAAATAATTCTTACGCCCGTTCGGATTATCGAGACCCTACTGTACATATACATACAATACGAAGCATTTTATTTTATTATTATATACATAGTATGTATATATTATAGTACATATTATGTATATAGAATATAATGTATATATATTAAAATACATATATACATATATTTAGATATAAAGCGTGTTTTATAGATATATAGCGTGTGGTGCGCCGCGAGTACCTGTTGTTGTTATTGCTATTATTAGAAATTTTATTGACACAACGCCGGAAAGTACCAGTACGATCCACAGACGGAACGAAAAATGAAAATCATAAACTTGCAGTTTTTAGCTGCATCTCTCTCGCACTCCGCGTACAACCAACGCGTGCGAGTGAGAGATCCGAGTGCCAAGACAAAACTCAATGTATAATAGTCTCGCTATCGGTCGGGTCGGGCCGATTTTCGTGTTTGTTACGCACAGAAAGTAGTCTGTGGCGAGACTCTTCGATCTAAATCATATATACGAGTACCTACCTATGTACGAACGTATATTGTTTAATAAATTATATTATATTGTGTCTTGCGTACAAAATGGTAAGGTAAATCCAAAGGTATTTTTATGTTTTGACTAAACATAAATATTAATTCCCTTACTTTTGATGACACTAGTCAGTTACCAAATCACTAGTATTAGATACAAATAGAAGTAGTTAAAAGTTTAATGTACAATTCGACGTGATGGAATTTACAACGTTTAACTAGAATGGTAAGCGATTAATAGTGTCGAACAGTAAACGTATACACGTTATCGTATCGATACGAGTATATATATATATATATAGAATATATATATATATATATTTATATATAGAGGTTCATAAGATAAATAACCGCAGTTTGTAAAATGTATCTTATCGGTTTTGTCGCAGATTGTATTATGTTAAATCATTGATTATAGAATAGATTCTGAATAAGAATAGATCTATTCTATAATCAATGGTTAAATATTTTCTCGCTTCAGCAGTTGCGCAAACGATGTACGTTATTATGGCGCAGGTAGACGACCACCGGCCACACTATGCGTTTTGACGGGTCCGATTTGTCCGGACGTTTTTTCTACAGTATGCCGCGTAGATGCCACATCTATGCGTTTTTCTTTTTGAAAACGTTCCTTCTTTTTGCCTCGTAGGTCAAATTATTTCAATAACGCGATGGACGTGGCATCGAAAGTACCAACCAAAGTATCTTTAACTACTTTACTTCTCTAACATAGTTCTGAATGTGATACTTACTTTAGTAATTTTACTATATATACTATATATATGTTAGCGGCAATGTGTATAATATATTTAATATATAAATTGTCCAGACATTCTTTATAATACTTAGTGATTTTTAAAGAATTGTATAATATATATATATATATTTTTACATACATTACCTAAATATTTTGTATAATAACTAGGCATTTCATTAAATTACTAACAAAAAATTGACAATCTGTAGAATAAGGATATCACTAGGAAAAATCCAAAAAAATTACTGACATGAGTAAACATACTAACAAGATAAAATCAATTTCCTTTTATCATAATAAAGACAATTAATTTTATTAGCACACAATAAAATATTTATTACAAAGTACCAATTTAATTTAATATATTACTTTACACTTATATATTACAACACTGTAAATTAGGATGTCGTTCTAAATTACAATGAATTTTATTTTTTGAACACTTATATCAGTCATTTTGACATCTTGTCGAACATGAATATTTAACAAAATCTTGTTCAGATCCAGTTGCTTCTTGAGTGGCAATATTACGTAAACCCAATTTTTTTCGTGGTTTACTTCCTCTAAAGACACAAAATTTTGTTGGCACACTTATCGATATTACACATTACTTATGAATTTATATTAGGTGAAGGTTCATTGTCAAATATTAGTACTGATAACATGGATTTAATACATTACCTATTCATTGTTTGGAATTTCATATAATGCTCAGGTAATTTAAACAATCTTATAGATTGCCTACCGTAGTTGGTATTATATAGCGTTCCTAGACATTTTATAAAATATCAATATTCTACACATCGCCGCTAACATATTTATATATCTATTACTATCAAAATCCAAAAGCCATACTTCAACCAGATATTTATTATTAATATTATAATAATTTTTTTAATTGTTTTTAAATCTTTTCAAGATATTTATCCACTGGTACATACTTTGCCGCTCTAAAATTTCCGTGTTGGAAGAAGTACAATCGGAGTGATTGTAAGAGAAACATGTCAAGCGATTTGGACCAATTTACATTTAATAGAAATGCCTGCACCAACTACAGATAAATAAATTAAGAATTTTATACAAAAATTAAAAAGTAATATTTTTTAAAAAGTACGAAACGCAGCCGCTAAAACGCAGAGTGTGGCACGCACAATATAATATAACGTGTTTTGTTTTCACTGCCCGTCGAGTTGGTTCCTGTCAAACTGCAACATGTTGATCGACAGGAATCGACCGGTCCCGATAAAACGCACAAGTGTGACATCTACAATTCAAACTTATGTGATTATTATTACTCAGTATAATATAAGGTCTATGGGTCGACCGGATGCGTTTTGATCGGACCCGCCAAAACGCATAGTGTGGCACGGCCCTAACGTTTGGTGAAAAACGATTCTGCGAATTCCGTATATACACACATATATACAGTAGAAGCCGCTTATTAGAAACACGGATAATTGATACAATCGAGTTATTAAAACAAAATGTCCAGAGTCAGACCGGCCGTATATTAAAACTTTGAAAATAAATCGAATTATTGAAACATGACCTCGGTTATTTGAAACAATTAAGTGAAGATCAATGGAGATTTACACCGGTTATCCGGCGATAACCAATGTACTTATTTTTTCTTATTTTTGCTGTTGTTATGTTTATTATATTTAAACATTTATATTATAATATATTATATTAGATTATATTTATTGTAAATAAATAATTGTAAATAAAATGTATATGTAAATCTGAAAATGTCTAAACGTCAAGATTTAAGTTCGAAACAGAAGTACTGAAAATTCAAAATGAAGAAGAGATTTGTAATGCGGTAATGAATTCTCAAACAATTGAACAGGCCAATACTGATGATGAAGAAGAAAACAGTGAGGCAACCTTGGCACCCCCATCATACAAGGAGATTGTTGAAGCTCTAAGTGTCTTCAGGAGAGCCGTCCAGCACCTTACCGATGAAGTAGGTTTTGTGAAGCATTACGCATATGAATATAATATATATATATATATATATATAAATATATAATATGGTCATGGTGTTGCTCAGCGCAAAAAAAACAAACTTCAATTGTTACATATTTTAAATAATATACCTATAGAAATGTACATACTTTTTAAATTATACAATACATATACATATTTTTTTAAATTATACAATATACATAAATATATTTTTCGCGTATGTTTCATTTTTTTTTTTCATAGTACAAATCAAACCAATCGCTTATTAGAAACAATCGGTTAATTGAAACATTTTACCTGGGTCCCAAAGTGTTTCTAATAAGCGGCTTCTACCGTATATATATACAATTCCGCAATGATATTAAGCATATTTTAATCATCGAAGATAAACACAAAATCAATCAGAATCAAATTATAAATAATAATTTAAAAAAAAAATTGATTTTTAATAAAAGATAATCATTTATAATTAATTATTGGCTTTTGCAATTGTATTAATGGCCAGTTAGATATATATATATATATATATTTGTTAATAAGATATAGTTTGATAAATATTTGAATAAATTAGCTTTGTTTTTAGAAGATGTATACTTATAATATGCTCTTATTATAGTTGCAATGCGTTCTGTCTTGTACAACGTTATTTTTGTTCGCTGAACTTTATCGAATTCAAACTGCACTAGATAGCTATAATATAACAAACAAAACAGCGATTTTCTTACCTGAGCTTGTCTGATAAATGCGATTAACAGAATAAATAATAATAATGGTGTTATATACAACGAAAATGTCGTATAAAGTTTCGTTTACGCTTTAAACTGCTTGCACGTGTAAATCGAAACCATATGACTGCACAGTTCAAAATTATGGACAGCGTTAATTTAGATTTTAACAATTGTACGGCAACGCTGCATTTGAAATCATGCGGAATCGTGTATATATACACGGCATTTACGGAAACATTTATGTTTATAAATGGTTATGATAATCTACACTATTCCGCAAATTTTGCGGAACGTCATCTAGTCTTAATGTTGGATTCGTAAGGAGAGTATATTTTACGCTCACGTACAAATACCAATGTAGGAACGCTTGTATTTAACCGTGAGCAGGGTTGAACTGGCTCAACCATTTTTATTTAGAAAATCACTAGTGACCTTTTTTCTTTATTTTTAAACATTAATACGATATTTATAGGACAACTTCAAAATGTAATTTTCCATGTAGCTGGTGGGGTGGAGTACGGGACATAAAATAAAAAATACAGAATTTGTAAGGAATACAAATAAGTACATAATAATTGAACATATACAAATAATAATAATGAGTTTTATTACACCACCTTACAAACAAATCAAAACATATTTATTTTTATTAAAACAAAATAATAAAAAAATTAATTACATTTAAAACTATTACGACTAAGAGTCATTACAATAGCTTTTTCAATAACCGAAGGAATAAAAATATATTTGTACTTAATATTATTAACATTAATACGTATTACAATAGACGACTGAGATTTATTATCAATAATACTAAATTCTATCTAATGCGATTTCAGTGGAACATAAAAAAAAAAAAAAAGTAATAAGTACATAAATAATTATAAATATTATCAATGGTGTATTTGAGACGTGGCTCAAACGTGAATCAATAAAAAATCAGTGCCGTAACTAGAGGTTGGCGAAATGGGAGGTTACCAAAGGCGTAGCAAAGTAAATGACGCATTTAAGTTAAATCAAAATTATTTTGTTTATATAAGCGCCAAAATAAAATTTACCAAAAGCGCTACGGAGCATAGTCACGGCACTGGAATATTTTTGTATTTAAAATTGATTAAAAAGTATAAACACTATTAACATTGAACAATGGACGGTCTAAATGAGTCTAGACGATTCAATCTGAAAAAAACAGACAAAACCGTACACAATTACAGACAATGGTAACAGTCAACTGGATAAATTGAGAATTCGTGTCTCGCCGTCATAATGTGAACGAATAAAACGATTCAATATTTTCTATAACAACGAAAAGTGGTTACCGTCTGCAAGTTAATGTAGGTATACATATTTGAGATTACAGGCCAAATGACGATTCGGCTAATTGCCGAATAATGTTCTGAGTGTGTACGGAAAAATCCCAGACAATCACGAACAAAGTTATCGAAATAAAATAATAATAATAATATCGATATTTAATGATCAATATAAATCAATGTCATACGACGCGACGACAAAACGACTTGCAATGTTCAATTCGGTTTTCTATAATTAACAATTATGGTTGGGATACTTCCCGATATTTGTTATACTTTTCCTGACCCATTTCGATTCTTAACGGGACACGTATGCCATGTTTCCTGAATCCCGATTAGTAATAAAACGGTATGTCAATATCTAGATTTTTACAATAAAACATTTCAATGATATACGTGTTAAGAAAAAAGTTTAGGAAAAAATCCCAACCTCATTAACAATGTTGAACGCACGTATTTAATACGTAAAATGCGCGCACTGCCGTACATTGAAGTACAAAACACGGTCAGTATACGTGTGTATGTATGTATATCAGGTATACACCTGTGTTTGCCGTTTAAATTTTGCATTGTGTAATGTTGTAGGGGATTTTCGACCACTCGAACAATATGCTTCGCGATCATCATCGATATGTTGTGAAACCGACCACGTCCAAAGATGTTAACGCAAGTGCATTGGTATTTTTCTAAGCATCTCGTTGCTAACGATCATATTTTTTTCCCACGACGTCCCGCAAGAGTGATACCTTTAGAGAGTGTTCGAGTCGACCACGGACGCACGGTGGTTGGCAACAAAAGGCGGTGGATCGTAGAACCCGAGTTTCTTTGTAATCTCCGTGATTGTATCTCGGTGAATTTATGGCGAATACCTACGTAGAAATGTCGACGGACAAGGGGAGGCTACGATCGTCCGGATCGCAGCCCAATCAAACGCGCCACCGGGCCAAGAACAGGTTGGGTGCGCGTGCGCGTGCGCGCGCGAGTGTGGTGGGGGCCGTCCGGAGATGCGTACAGCGAGCTACCTTCGATAGCGTCGGCATTCTCGACCGCTGTCGTTATTTCGACTTCTTCGTGAACCGTTCAACTGTCCGTCGCCGGTATTCTTTACACTTCCGCGCTACTCCGTCTGCGTTTCCAGGCATCCAGTCGTTCTCCAGCATTCCGCCACGACCGCAGGACGCACACGCCGATAAACGTGCACAGCAGAGCGTTATGTCGTACTACAAGTAAGTGTTTGTCTCTTTTTTTTTTTTTTTTTCCATCTATCTGTTTACGTTTCATCGCGATTCCGCGCCGCGGACCGTCGTAACGGACACGAACGACGATGTTAACCCGTGCGTCACGCGTTTCAGCAGCAGCAGCAGCAGCAACATGGACCGGTTGTTCGAGATGCAGCAGGGCGCCGGCGTGCGGCCCGAGCATTTCGTCACGCTCAGCCAGGTCCGGGACATGTCGGACGGGGAAATGCAGGCGAACCCGGTGACGCGTTTCGTTCTGCGACGTGCGTGGAAAATGGTCCGATCCGTGCTGGACCGCGATGCCCGGCAGTCCCCCGACGCCACGGTGCCGCAACATTTCGTCACCGAGCCGACGAGGCGCACCAGCCAACCGCAAGCGCCGGCCGAATGGGATTTCCACGCGGCGCACGGTCACCCGTCGTACCGGCCGCCGTATCCGCCGGAGCCGTTCGCCGTCGAGACGCCGCGGCATTTGATTTTGCAAACGTCGACGGTGCTCGCCGAGCCGAGGGGCGCGTGCTACGGGCCGTGCGAATGCGGTCGCCGGGCGCAGTGGAACGCGCACCGGCCGCCGCGTACGGTGTACGTGCCCAGCGAAGTCGACCCCCGGACGCTGGCGAACGCGCACCCACTGCCGGCCAATCCCGTGCAGCCGGACACCGCGATGTCGCGACCGGCGCCCGACGAGTTCGAGCCGAGGCGCACGTGGCACGTGCTGTCCGCCGACGCTTATCCGCCCCCGGTGCAGGGGAACGCGTACCGGCCGGCGTTCGATCTCGCGCAGTCGGACACCGCGGCGGCCCCGCGAACGTCGCCCGAGACACCCGAGCCGACGCGCACGTGGCACTTGCCGTGCGAAACCTGTCCGCCTCCGGCGCAGCGGTCACCGTATCCCATGCCGCAGCCGGACACCGGCAGGCTTTCGGTTCGGCAACACCACAATCTGTCTGCACCCGAACCGAGGCAAACGCGGCATGTGCCGTACGACTTGCGGCCGACCAACAGTACGGTGTGCCGTTGTTCGTGCGCCGTGAACCGTGCGTGATCCGCGCCCAAGGCGAGATCGGACAACGAAAAACACCATCACACAGCACCTCCGGGGAATGTAATGTTATTTTTTGTTTCCAAAACTTGTTAAATATTGTAATTATACTTGTTCGATACGTTTTCCCTTCTTGTACATATACTATTACTATCATATTTTATTTATATCATATTTTATTTTCAATAAATTTAACGTATTTTTATTGTTAAATCACGGATGGCTTCTTTTTTCGACATGGTTTAGATTAATGTACGTACGCGTTGTACACACATACACACGGACATATATTAACGTATTTCATTGTATTCATCACATGAACGTGACTTGTAATGGGAACCGTGCACCGTTCGAGTGCATTTTACCGCAGGGTCGAGAACATTTATCATTTACGGACAAAATACTGAAACGAACAATCAGGTAGTCTTGGTGTGTTTTGTGTAGAAACGTTCTCGTGGTGCGAGTATCCCTGCTGCGTGGACCTTTCGCCTCTACGTGTAGACCTCGGTAGGTACTGACGCGGGACACGGTTGGCGTTGTCCCGCGCATTTGTTAAGATTTTTAACGTGATTGTTGTGATCGTGTATGATCGAAATAACGATAACGTTTGATCTAAGGGGACAGTATTCCGTCATATTATTTATTATTATATTAGATTTTTTATTTTTAATAAAATGCTGCATGTAGATAATTGTTGATTAAAATATTCCAATAAGACTATTCAAAAAATTTGATATACATTTTTTTGCTATAGTAAAAACAATATACTTAATTAACATTAAAAGAATAATGATATTGTACTGCCATCTTACAGCTACAGTTGTTTCACAATCGTGTTTTTATCTTTGAAAATATATTTCTACTTATATTATTATACCTTTTATTATTGAAGTTTGACCGCCACCGGCTGAATGCGCGGTACACTGGGTCACAGGGCACTATCGCAGATTTAGGACATTTAGGACATACAATGGCAGAACAGTTCACAGCATTTTCATTGTCATCTGTTTCATAAAATATGTGGTAAAAAAGAAACACACCTAAGTTACAGTACCACCCTCGATATCATATCGGATAACAACAAGCAATATAAATGCACTCACACATATTATTGTTCAACATGAAATCATGAGGTATTCTACACGGATCGTTTTTGTAATAATGGTTTTTCCGAAACGATTGCAGTACATCTGTATTAAAGACGGGTACATTTTTTTTTTTTTTTTGTATAATTTTCAAAATATATTTTCAACTCTTGGAATATACTTATTATGTATGCTCTTTAAAATGCTGGAAGCGACCGACGACAGTTGGCGAGAATGTTGAGAAATCGCTATGGTTTTTCGCATTGGCATGGTGAAGGAATTTTTGAGATGCCGTGGACTCTCAAGTTTTGTCAATAGGTAAGTGAATGGCTCATGCAGACCTGTAATACATATTTAATAGTAACTACACAATATACGTGCAACATAATAAACTATAATAATAAATGTTAATTATTCGGGTAGGTGCGTACATTCAAATCGGGTGTGCGGTATCACATTGATCAGTAGCTACAATGATTCTTTAAATGGTTAGAAATTCCCTAACGTTGGCCCTGGTGATGGGTATCTCAAATTTTGTTGTCCTCAAAGGTATAAAAAGTTTTCCATACCACTGGTTTTTATAGTACTAGGTTTTATAGTTTATAGTCCGAATAGTTTTATTCGATATATTAGAATAATTTTTCGAAGAACTATTCTATCATACAAGATAACAATATATTATTCGATAGTTAGTGCCCATCACTAATTATTACTATACATTATATTATGTATTTATGTTTAAAAACATTTTTTCCTCCACTATACGCTATTAATCTTTAGTTTGATATTTTAAAGTAATTTTCTTAAACATTTTGAAAAAAATTTACATATATATATAGGTATATACAGTTGAAATATACTGACTATCTACATTATTAATGATATTCGCTCATATGATTATTATAAAAAAAAAATTACATATTGTGATTTAATAATGAAAAAAAACCTTTATCATTGAGATGGAGTTTGAAAACCTCTAGTCAATGTTAGTCGACATACATTGATCATCAATGTATTTCGTAAATAAGCAATTTGATATTGAAGATATAGTTAATTTTACGCATAGAAATTCTTACCTTGTATAAATAAATAAAACATATTATAATACAAAAAAATTAAATTAATAAAATAATGATCATTTAAATACAGGAAAAAATGTTGTTTAAAAATTTCATATAGTTATTAAAATTATCAAAGTTATATAAATTGATATTAAGTAGTATAAAGTTGATATAAATTAGTAAAAAGTAGTAAAGAGCTCTTTTAATCATCGGACTTGGAATTTAAAAATTATTGCGAAAATGTGGTACAAATTACACATTGGTAATAATTACTATAACCATTGACACGGGCACACACATCATGATATACATGTATAATACATATACACACTATTATTTTTGGTTGTTGTTGTACAAATTACGACATATCATTACTCGCATATACATAACGCACAGTAAAATTTAATTTTTTAAGTAAAAAGGAAATAGCAATACTCGTATATCGTATAGGACCGGTCCAATAGTCCGGGGGACGTGACGCGCGACCGCAATCATTCAGGCTGGATTTAGGGCTCGACCGATGGTCAGCGCGTACCGTACGCGGTGAAGTACTTGCTGATCATCGGTCGTCACCGAGCGTTTAATGCTTAGCTGACGACAAATTCGGTCGGTTTTATCGAGTTTTTAAATACTTTTAAACTTTAACTTTTTAGTTTAATTTTTAAGATGAATCCATTCATTGTAAACGCATTAATATGTGCGTATCATTTATGCAATCGACGGAATAAAAAAAAAAAAAAAAACGAAGAAGATATCACGTCCACCTAGTCTTATACGTAGTGGTTTACGTACGGCGGACACGAGACCGTTGCATGCGAGTACTCCGGACGATGTTCTAGAGCAGCATTTCTCAAATTGTGTGGAGATCACTTCAGGGTTCCGCGAAGCTTAAGTAATTTTTTTCAAAATGTTCAAGAAAATGACTTAAAAAGTATCTAACTAAAGATTAATAGCGTATAGTGGGGTTAAAAAATGTTTTTGAACACATATACATAATATAATATATAGGAATAATAAGTGATAACATATATACATAAAATACTATAAAGCAATAATAAGTGATAACATATATACATAATATAATGTATAGTAATAATAAGTGGTGGGCACTAACTATCGAATAGTTTATGGAAAATTTCTTCGAATATACCGAATAAAACTACTCGGACTTATTCGGACCTATTCGAACTTATTCGAATTTAATCGAATATAACTATTTGAATAAATCAATTAGAATCGATTGAATAAAAACTATTCGAATACACCGTCCTTGAACGGCAATCAGGCCCGGTTCAAGTGTTTTTAACAAACATACCCAGGCAAAATTTAGTTTTTGCCGCCCATACGTGTAAATATTACATCAAATATTTTTTTTTATACATACAAATTGTCCTGGAAAAATGCCGCCCTAGGCGTGGGTCTATGTCCAGACGGCAATAGCACTCCAATATCGAAACGCTGAAGCGTAGTTAGATTAAGCATAAAAGCACAAACTCACAAAATTATAGTTTTATAAATAGCAGCACATGTATCTAAGAAATAAGATACCTTTTCAGTTACAACTACAATCTTATAACTAGGGTTCGGGACTTCTTACATTTGCATGTTTTTTTGTAGTGATCGTAGTATATTCTAAGTGAGCTATTAATTTGTTTTATGAAATGACGAAATTAAATACTAAGTTTGAACTTGCATATTTTCGCATATTTTGTCATATTTTAAGAAAAGCGCATATTTGAGCAATTTTTAGCATATTTGGGCATATTTCACATTTTTATATTTTTATAAACGTTAAATTGTCGGGAAAAATCATAATTGGATGGTCGTAGTCTGTCGTATCTAACATGTACGTCTGTTTACAATGATAGTCTCTTTATTGCTAATAATCAACTATTTTATCGATAATATCGACAATTGTATAGTGTGGTAAAACCTAATGAATCTCATACTCTTTCAGGCTTATTACGAAACAGATAAACATGAAAACGATACACGATACAATGAAGACGAGTAATCCGTGTAAAATTATTTTTATTATATCAAGTACCTACCTAATTTTTAGATTTGTATTTTATAATAATAAAATAACTAATAATATACCTTATGCGTTTTTTAAAAACAAAATAAAAAATTAGCTGCATATTTTAAAGTATATTTTGACGATTTTAACTGCATATTTGCATGCATATTTCGATAATTTTAAGCGCAAGTAGTCCCGAACCCTACTTATAACACCACTACTTGATGTACGCCGCCTACTATATACCTTTTTAGGTAAAGCGTTAGGACATTCGACCTATTTAATATTTTATGTATGTTAAAGGAGGATAATATTTAAACCGATTATAAATGTTCTTGAGTAAAGACGTTTAAGTTCTTTGTTAATTGTTATTCTTATCAGTTATCACATAAGTTAAAATATATCTCAAAATAAAATAAACATTTTTTAAGCTAATTTCAAATTCCAAACGATCGAATAGTTAAATAATTCGAAACTATCGAATATTCCGAATAGTTGATATATACATATAGGAATTTATATATAATAGTATATATAGTATTTATAAAAACGAAAATACTGATGTGACAGTCGTATAACCTGGAAAATACTAATGATTATAAATACATTGTCGAAATAGTTATTGCTAGTTAAAAGGCAATTAACATGCATAGGCTGCCATAAATGGCACTTATTAGTTTCTCGTAGTTCCTATCATGTATCGATAGATCGTTTTTATCGATTAAATATGGAATCAGATTTGCGTATTCAACTTTCTAATACAGATCCTAAAATACCAGATTTATTATTTAAGATACAATACCGTCCATTGAACACGCCTATTTATTATTATACAAATAATATATCTATTTATCTATTTTTTATTTTAAAAATGTGTACATTTAGTTCAGAAAAGTAATAAAATTAGTGTTATTATTTATTATTGTTTATTATTTTTATTCAGAGGGTCCGCAATAAGTTTTACTGTCTTTAAGGGGTCCGTTAGAGAAAAAGTTTGGGAAACGCTGCTCTATTCCGTTTGATAGAAATCCTTAGGGTACGGTGGGTACGTGTACGAGGTTTTTTCTTCTTTCCAGACTATCATTTTTTCGCATTTTATTTTTAATATTTTTTATTACGAAATGTCATTTGTAAGTATATTTAAATTTTTAACTGTATTATCTATTTTGATTAATTGCAACATTAATATTAACTGTGATCAAATAACGTAGTTGACGACTGCTAAATGATGATTGGTTGTAAAAAGGTTGTGAAAAGAAATAATTATTTGATTTTTTTCTTTTAATAAGTAAATAAATCAATTTAATTAAATTATTATTTTTTTAATATAATAAATACTATTGTTATATAACAATTATTATCGTAGTTTTTTTTATTTATTATGTTATGTTGTTATATTTTATTTTTTTACTAACTCAATAATATAAAATGTTTATTGATACATTAATAATTTACTCTTTAAATATAAATTAAAGAATTTTTAAATCCACATAATTGTTTTTTCAAATGTATGTAAATATCTAAGTCAATTAAAAGTCTAAAGATCTACCTGAAACATTGATTTTTGAGACTTTTAATTATAATTTTACAGTATTAATTATGTATGAAAGCAATTATTTGAAAATAAAAAATAAAACATATATTTTTATTTATCTATTGATTGTTGTTTAAATTGTATGCTTTATGTAATTTTAACATAATATATTGTAATAAAAAATTTATTTTATTTTTTCTTTGGTAAAATTAATAATACTAATAATAATATTGATAATAATTAATAATAATAATATTGATCAGAATATAGTCTGTAATTTAATACTACATTTTAAATTAAACTTTAATCGAAGAATAAATATTTTATTTCGAGTTCATCGCTAAATACTTAACTATGTATGCATGTTTATATATACTATATAATTTCAAAAATAAATAATGTTTTTTAAATATATTTATTTATTATGCAGTTTTAACACAGCATAAAACAAATGAACACTATAGTAACCTTTAAATTATCCTAACAGACAACATACTAATGATTCATTAATTAATTTTCTTAGTTAACTGATCAATTTATATTTGTGCATACTATTATTTTTTTTCATTATTACAATACTCGAAATGGAAACAGAAAATAATCAATCTACTTTATTGCATCATGCTGCAATGAAGAATTTAACTGATTCTAGAAGAAGATGTGATCGAAGAAAGATACTAGAAAATGAAGATAATTATTTTTTTAACGGTAATAGAAATAATGAAATAAAATTATGATGTACTTGTGGACAAATGTGAACAACTGATATAATATTTAGGGTGTAAAAATATTTAAAATAACATTTATGTAAACTTGTAGACAATTAAATGCCTAGTTTTGTACATATTTCTTAGCATAATAGAAATTTATACTTTCATTAAAACAAATATTTATTTTAAAACTATTATGAAATCTTCGAAGCACTGAATATTTTCAAATAATTTTTATCAGATCTAAAAGGAAATACAATACAAGATCATGAATTATCATTCGAAAAAAACGAAGAATACGATACCGATGATAGTAGTAAAAGTTCAATAGTTCTGCAACAGAAACATAGAAAAATACTAAGAAGGTGTAAAATATGGAGACGCCGAAATATCAAAGAGTAATATATTAAAATATATATTATATATATTTTAATAATATATATTATTTATTTTATATATATATAAAAGAATAGGTTTTTTTTATGTTTCAATTTTGTGAAGGCCTATTTAAAATGTTTACAATTTTTTTCATGAGTTGGACCAAATACTTTAACCTATTAATAAGTAACCTATTAATCACATTTTAATTTAATTGGTAATTTTAGTTATAATCATTTACGTGCTCTGTCGCAAATAAACCACGGATGAAAATATAAACTACAAATAAATATTATAGTTTTGATCATAGTTTTAATGTTATAATAGTTGTATGGAAAATGTATCACACTTTATCATTATACCACGATTAACTCAATTATATTATATAATATATATATATATATATATATATATATATGTATATTTTTTCTTTAAAATACTATGATGTTTATTGATTTAAAAATTTAATTTAAAAACTATACATGGGCGAATTCGAGTAATTCATATATATATATATATATATATATATATTAATAATAATATAAAATTATATTAATGTATTTATAAGTTTTAACAAAACATTTATAATTAGATTAAAAGACGATGTAACCAAACGAAAAAACGAAGAAAAAATGTTAATAAAAAGGCCAGTAATCGAAAAAATTGAAGAAAACGAATTTTTACTGGGTGAAATGATAGAAACAGTAGTCAATTCTTTAGAAGGCATGAGTTTAGTTTTCACTCAAAATGAAGCTGAATATAAATGGAATAATGAAAAAGTCACTCAGATATTGTTATTTAAAATTAAGCAATCATTGGATCAAATAAACGAACAATTTTTGGAAATTTATGAAAAATGGGAAAGAACTATTCAAAAAGAAGATAGTCAAGAGATGAAAGAAGATTTCTTAGTACTTAAAGGTAAAAGTTTAATAATGTTCTGTATGTTGAGAGATATGATATATATTTCATTTTTATAGAACAAACTTTAAACATTTCAAAGAAAAAAGATTTAGTTATCAATGAATTGTTTGAAAAACTAAAAGAAATACCAACTAAATTGTTATACGAAGAATTAAATAATTCCGATGATTTACATAAATTGAACGAAATCGCCGATGAAAAAATAAAATTTCTTAAAGAAGAACACGAAAAGTGTAATTTAAATATTATTGTAAGCAAAATGTAATGTCTGTTCAAACAAAAACATGGTATTATCATAATTATTTGATGATGTATAGAAACTGATTGAAGACGAAAGAAATAAAAATATTAATATAGATTCTACTAAATGGAAGCTCATGATAAACGAAATTATTAATAGAATATCAAATTCGGCAATAAACCAATATTCATTAATTGAAAAAAATGCCCAAAAATTAATAGATCATATCGATAAAACAAATAGCTTTAGGGAGCAAAATTGTGGAAAGTCTATGGTAAGTTTGAAGTTAGAAAGTTAACTGGTAAATTTAAATTTGAAACCAATGACGAAAAAAAAATGTATTGAGAAAACTTTGATTAATTCTATACTTAAATTATACTTTATTTAAATTCAACACACCACTGAATATTTACATAAACTCTGAAGATATAGGGATTGTTAGCGAAAATACGAGGCGTCATTGTAAATAAAAAGTTTATTGTTTATACGTGTTATTATAGGTGTGAATAGTTGCCTAAGTATTTTTAATGTTAGACATATTTCTAATATAAAAATATTTTTGTAAATATGTATACGTATACTATAGATAATTGATGCCGACTTTGAACTGTTTAAAATTAAATGCAAAGAAAATACAGAAAAACTACAACATAATTTGAAGTTATTAAAAAAAGCTACAGAAGAAAACGTTAAATTTGTAGCCGACCAAAAAAGACAGATTGCTCTGTAACACTTTTGATTGTTATTCTTATACTATGTCGAATTTGTTATATGATTTGTTTAGTGATAAAACTATTATTATTTTTATAGAATACGAGAATTCTTGACTGACAGACAAGAAAAATTTAATAGTATTGATTCTGAAAATAAAGTCCAAATTTCAATAATTAAAAAAGAGATTGTGAGTACCAATAAAAGAATTGACGAACAAAAAAAAAAAGATCGTTTAGTGGAAAAAAATGCCAATGATTTGTTCTTGAAAATATGGGACCAACAACAAAAAGATATCATGCATAGCATTAATAATGTAAAATGTATTATTTTACCTTAAAAATATAATGTCTATTTTTTAAATTTTCAAATGTTTTAGGTGCGTGAAATCGATGATTTTATACACAAGTTCTTAAGTATAAATAAGGAACCAGATATGAGCGAAGAATCAGTGACCGATGAATTATTACGAATGAATAAAAATAATAATCTAATGCTTGATAATTATCCGAACAAAAATTCAATCTCAAATTCTTATAATCGTCTTAGAGATAATGCTCTTGATCAATTATTATTAGATTATATCTTGAAGAACTCAAGTGTTGTGATAGATTATAACTTACATGAAATTATTGACCCAAAATTTACTCAGACTTTTCCTTATGCGTATAATACTTTAAGTGCGTTAAAGTTGAATACAGAAATTTGGAACCTTTTGAAATCTAAGTGTAAACAATTTGTAACGTGTGTCGTCTGTAACACTCGAGTCAGTTGGGAGATAAATGAAACGATTGAAAATTCAAATAATGATTTTGAAGAAAAATGTTGTAATGATATTATTTCAGATACTAAATGGTTATTATTTATTGCCTTGATATTTAAAAACACATAAAAACATCTCAACGCTGGATTCAAGGAGTACAATATTTTTATTTACAGCACGACAGAATCGAAACGGAGCAAATCCTTGTTAGAGAAATTATGTAATCTTAAAAATCCGTACAACGAAAGCATTGACAAAGTTAAAAAATCTGATTTTAGTGTATTGCCATGTACACCAAATTATGCGTAAGTATCTAATATGTTAGCTATTAAAAGTCAATGTTTTAGATTACGCTTTTTTTGGGTGATTTATAATAAATAAAAAAAAAAAGACATAATTATATATTGCAATTAGATAACAAATAATCATTGATATTATTAAACTATTCAACTGTCGAGAGTTTAAAATTTATAATTTGTATTATAACACATACGTATACTTGTATAATATACATGAAAAAATTTCGATAAATATAATGTATAATAATATTTCATGTTTAATATTCTGAAAAAATATCAAAAGTTATATTATATAAATTATATATTTTTATCAATCTAAATAACTAGTAATTTCTAAGAATAAAAATGTTTACACAAATTGTACCTATACTTCGTTTCAAAAGAGAACATACCGCTCTGAGTATACCCGAGGCCAATTTTACCCATTTTCACCGAAACGAGACGTCGATTATACACGACGATCACCGATAAAAATTGGCCGATAAGCATACAGCGGTTTCAATTGAATTGCTTATAATAAATTAAAAAAAATACAAGACGTGTGCCGCGATTTACATTTAGCGCAAAAGTCAACATGTATAATTTTCTAGTTCTACTATTTGGCACCGGCTGTATATGCGTTATAATTTGCTGACAGCAGAAGTGATCGTCACGATCGGCGATATTTGGGGAGGGGGTTGTTCTTCGGAATGTTCTCTTTTGAAACTGACCATACTCGTTTACAGTGAGATAATAATATTTATTTTAAGTTACATAGATACTAAGGTTTAAAAATATTACAAATATTACGCTAAAAATATTTTAGAATTTCACGATATATTCAAAATGGTCATCAATCATAAATATACACTTTAATTTTTATAAAGCTTAATAAAATAATAATGTTCATTTAATTTACTGACTTACAAAAAAATAAATAAACAAAAAATAAAGAGTTTTGAAATTACTTTTAAAAATTTAATTTAAATATTTTATTATTTTGATTCGTAGAAACTATTCAGACAGTACTATTAAAAGTATAGATGAAAAACAAAGTAATATTAATTACTCCACTGAAGTAGTGGATAGTAAGTATTTTACACAATTTTTTTATTTTTTTTTTTCGAAAAACGAAATTCAACAGGTATATAAGTAAAAAAATAACATATAAATAAATAATTTTATTAATTTTGTAGATAATACACCAATAAGTTATGGGGAGTGTAAAAATATAAATCACCAACTATCTACTATCGAGGATAAGTATTTCATACCCATAATAGAAGTGATAATAAAAGAAAACGGATTAAAAACTGTTTTAAAGAAATCCACACCGTCTAACGAATATAGTTGTACGTGGCAAATGAGTAAAAAAGATATACAAGAATATTGGACACAATTTAAGAAATATATTCCAAATAGTATAAACGATTGGAATTGTTTTCACGTTAAAATTGAGTATTATAAAGATCTTTTAGTTGGTAAAAACAATCGATACTGAAACAATAGTTAAAAAATTATAAAATATTTCGATTTAATGTTGTTTTAGCTTACCAAAAATCTTTGTCGCAGACTCGGAAATTGAAAAATGAAAACAAAAAGCTAAAACAAATTAAATATCAATTAAACCAAATTTGTTTGGTAAAGAATATAACAATGTAATATTATATATTTCATGGTAAAAAATGAAAATATCACTTTGAAATGAATGTAATAAACCATAATATGTTCTGTAATATTAAACTCATAAATAATACTCGTACCAGTAGTGACCGGTTTTATGCAACAGTTCCGCTTTAACCTGTTCTAAATTATTAAACTTTGTGACTACGCGTACATTGGAGATCGTTGAGCACCGGAAAGGAGCGCACAGTGCAGAACGTAAGTTTTGAGCGTCGAGAACATTTTTATGTGTCTAAAATGTTAGTAATCATCATGATTACGGAACATTGTCTTGTCATAGTTTAAGGCGGTTCAATTCTACGAAAAAAAAAAAATAAATAAAAAAATATTGGAAAAAAATAGGGTTGGATTACCATAAATCGTGAATTTAGACATCAGAGATTAAAATTTATCTCGCGCTGTCTAGTAATACACTTTGTAAGCTGAGTAGTGTACGAATAAAATTTGATATTCGCCATACTGCGCTTTTTGTAGTTTGGTGCCACTGTCTAACGTTTATGCGACGCTTTTCGGTGTGCGCGAGATTATTGTTAAAACTTATAAAATATAACAACACATGTTTGCATTTCCATATTTTTCAGGAGAATCAAAAACCAATTGCATTGTTGTACAAAGCTTAACTAATTAGTTTAATGTTATAATTATTTATTTATTTTTTCGTATGTTCCTCAGTTAATGGACAATTAATACATTTAACATTTCCTGAAACTTAATGTCAAAATAAGTAATGATTTACTAATTAGTTGATTTGTGACTTATTGCCGATGTCGTATACATACTGTTCAGTAGATACACTTATACCTTCGATAATATAAGCGAAACGGAATAACACCAAAGTAAACAAAAATATAACGATCAAAAAACCCTTTATTAGATCACAAAAGTTAAAATCAATTTTTTAAAACAGAGTACTACAAATGCCTCGGCTTGTCATTAATTTTCCTTAAATCTAATTTACAATTTAGCTGCTTCGGCTCGTTTGCTTCACTGACCTATAATACATATGTTCCAAACATTTTGCAACTATAGTTTCTACAGTTTTCATCATAACAACTTTCCTATTACTGCACCAATTTATAAATTAAATACTGGTATGTATACAATATATTGAAACATGTATATTCATGTAGTACCTACTAAGTATAGTCGAAATATGGAAACAATTTGGAAGATATCAACCACAATTGGGCAAATCGTAATGATTAAGGATTACGATTATAATTTTTAGTTATTTATCATAAGATGCATTAACGTAATCAATAATCACTATAACGAATTATTTTGAATGGTATAAGTAATAATGTAAGGTATATTTTTTAATAATATTTTCATATTAATTAACAAATTTAAAAATATCATAAAGCTACAAATTTCTTTATTAAAAGTCGCTTAAAATACATTTTTCTCGGTCATTCCTATCACCTAATTAATATTTTGTTTTCGTTTGCATTCCGATAACATTGCGAGACAAATAAAATAACATTAAAGCAAGTGTAAAATATTATATTTAAATAACAACTGCATAAACTGAAGTCTATTTACCACAGGCGCGTATTCAGCTCTTCTTTCAGGGGGGGGGGGGGGGGGGCGAAATTTGAACTTAAAATCATAGGTTCTTTTCGACAGTGTACAGATTATAAATAAATTGGCGGATCAAAATTTTTCGATCGTTTCGCTTGCTTAAACTTCTAATTTTTACCTACTTTAATAACCCATAACATTAATTATTGTAAATACATTCAATAATGTCCAGGGGGGGGGGGGCGATCGCCCCTATCGCCCCCCCTCCCTTGTATACGCCCCTGATTTACCAAGTGATTACTTATTAGTAGTACAATATATTAAATATTATTTATTTATAAAATAAAGAGCTGGCCCAATTATAAAAAAAAATATTTCAACGTAGTACATAAAGAATACAAAATAACTAAAATGTAACAATGAACATTAAATGTTTTAAAAAATAATCGTATTATTAGTTTTAATGTAAATAATTACTTAGAAATATTATACCACCAAAACTATGTTTACATCAATTTTGTATCGATAGATTGCGTACACAAAATCAACCTAGGAAAAATGAATTCAATAATTTCACAAATGTTAAGTTTTAAAAATAGTATTGTCTTACAATGTTTCTTGAATAATAATAAACAACCAAGAGATTTCTAATAAAATCTGAATTCTATGTCAACTCATCCATCATTTTTTTTTTAAAAAAATTATATCTTTTATAAAAATTTGTAAAATTTAAGTTTCTATAACATTTTCTGTACGTAAAAATATAAACAATTTTTATTTTTTATACTCAGTACATTTTTTAACCCTGTTTTTATTAATCGGAGTTGGTCGTAAATCTTTGCACATACTAATTTCGATTAAACTTCATTGTTTATAACTAGTCTAAAAATATTAAGCTGGATATTCATTAAGAGTTAATACTCATTCGATGAACATTAAATTTTTTCAATATTTTAACAAAAAAAAAAAAAAAGGGGAAAAAATCGAAAAACGCTGTACGGTTCATCGTAACAATAACTGTTTTCTCGAATTAGTACGAATAGCGGCTAGGCCCGAGACGAATTTTAGGTGTCGTTCTTTATTAAACAATTGTGAATCTGAATAGAATGCTTGTTCGTGCGGACGCGTTCTACGGATATTTAACCTTGTCGGTTTTACGATAGTTTATAATTCATTGACATTCTATTATTGAATATTGTGTCGAGGGTTATTTTTACTGCGCAGCAATGTGCCTTTATTATCTGCAAGGCGTGGTAAAAGGGACGAAATCCATTCACACAGTCTACACCATTAACCATGGTGCCTTGACACGTTACAAACGCAATCCACTCGGCAGGCCGGCCACTATATTTCAAACGAAATCGTATTAAACAGCATTACGACATTTTCATGACATCAATTGTTATTTAAAAATTGACATGAATTCCTCTTTAAGAATTTACGAAAAAATAATTAATTAATGTAAAATAATTATTATGCATTTAATATGGTACATAAAGTGTTGTTATTCGGTGATCATTCGGTCGTTCGGAGCGTTCAGATTTGTGTACATACAAAGATTTTTTTTTTACTCATTATCAATTTATATAATAATAATTTGTATAATTTGTTATTCGTTTCAATGAACGACTGTATAAAAATTAATCGTGAATCAAATAAATAAATAAATAAAATAAACATAAATACATAAATATCTTTCATATCGAATGAATAAAAAAAAATCAGCATTATGAAAATACTCTATTCCAATAACAATACGTATCATTTATTTTCTTCAAGAATCTAGAGTAAATATAATTTATAAGTGTTTGACACAAACTAAATGGTTGGAGTGACTGAAAATAAATTGATCATCTTAAAAAGGTTTAAAGTCAACGAATATTAAAGTTTCCTCACAAAAATGGCAATAGTTGTTTTAATTTTAATTATAATCATTTGTTTAAATAATTATTTCCATTTTCCCTCGCCCTACCGTGTTCGACTTCACAATAACAGGTAAGATAGGTATCGCGGTTACCCGTTGCTAACGCAGCGTCCTACATGACCGAAATCATGTATAGTGCAGCGCAGCGGGTTGCTACGCGAACCGAACGCGATCAAATGGTTTGATATTTTTACGCGAAATGAACGCGACTTGATTTATGTATCGATTTGATGATGTCGGAAATTTAATTAGTGATGTCCAAGAACGTCTTGCATTATGGGACAAGAGATGCAAAAACTATCGCAATAGATAAATATCATATCGTGAATGGGAGGAAGGTACCAAAATAATTGGTACCAGAGGCGCCAGGTTTTGAAAATGTCATGGGGGGCTCACTATTTTATAAACACGTCGTGTACAGTTTAACATAAATAATTTAATTTTCCTTAAATTGATCGTTAAACAATTAGTAAAATATAGTTATTTGTTGTTTTGTATGTTATAACATTTTAATAGTATTAGTAAATTAAATTTAAATCATAAAAAACCACAATAAAAAAATTAAAAATACCAATTTAATTTTGAAAGTTGCATGCCTTATATAAAAAATTTATTTTTTCAATTAATTTATTATGAATAAAATTAGTATTTTGAGGGCATTTTACACTTTGAGAACCGTGGGGGGCTGAGCTCCACCTTATGAAGCTCATGGGGGCCGCAGCCCCCGAGCCTCCCTGTACTCGGCACCCTGATTGGTACTACATTTAAGTAAAACATATTTTATTTCTGACGTTTTATATTGTACGAGTATGTATATTTTATGTATATATACGAGTATATATAATATTATTATTATATATATTATATTATCCTATTATATTATTATATTATTTTTTATTTTTATATAACGTTATAAAATATAAAGACTAAAATGTTGAACTAAAAATTGTTCTATGATTATAATTATAAGGAGTAAGTGTTACGGTTATTTTTTTAAATGTGTTAAAAAAATTATGTTTAAAAAACAATTAAGAAAGTTTTATTATTTTTTTTTTTATTCGTTGGTATATTATTATTATTTAATCGATTTTTTTCTTACCTAAAAGTCACTATCAAACGTTCTTCAACAGAAATAGATTTAAAAATTAGTAGATTTCGTTTGGTTTTATAGCGTCCACGATATATATCAAACGTTGTTGGTAACATCAAATATACTCCATGAATATCAAAGGTTGACTCTTCGATTTTAAGTACGCATGCTGAAATTCTCCATGACCATGCCTTTCTAAATATATAATGTTTGCTTGTTTTCTTTGTCGTAGATGGTGTTTTTTAACAAGTTGACACTTAAGATACGAGTTTTCCACTAAAAACGCTTTTCATTCGAAATATTATGTACATAAAACATATATAATGCGTGCTGTTTTTTATAAAAAGAAAAAATCTGATAATGGAAAATGATAGTACTTAAATGTGGTCTTGTTTTTTTTTTTTATCAATCATGATTTTGTTTCCAGTGTTATATTTTCCCCGATGTCCATTATCTTTGTGAATTATATAAAAATATTAAAAAGTAAAATGTATCGATATAATTGCAAATGTTATTTCACCGTATGAAATAAAAATCAAATAAATTAAATAATTTCTATGTTTTTCACAAAAATCACACTCTCGGGTAATTAGCGAACAAAAATAACTTTCAACCGGCGCAGTGAATTTTTCACCACAATGTAGCCGATTCCAAACCCAAGATTCAAATTACTACGCACGTGTCACGCGCTCGCAGTTCAAAATTCACCAATGCCGTTGATTTTTCGGGCAATTGTAAACTGCGCCCACATTGAGCAGGTAGTAAAAATAGTACAGTAAATTGCGCTCATAGTTCATAATATATTATCAATAATAATATTAAGAGGACGTCACACCCGCATGTGCTGTTTTCGTCTTACAAATGTACAACATAGCAAAAACTGTTTTGCACGGGACTACTTTTATCTTTCTGTGTTTTTAGAAGTGGCTCCAACAATTCTGAACATATAGGATAGACAATTATCTATGCAACAGCGTGCCTATATTTTAGATAACATAAATATAATAAAAGTTATTTGCTTCAAAACAATTTTTTTTTTTTTTTGTGTTTTTCATTTGCTTATAAAAAATGATTGGATAGTGTTATTAAAAAAAAAGCACGCTGTTGCACGGATAAAGTTCTTCTTTATACGTGTTGTGAAAATTTGGTAGTTCTACAATAAATATTGTGCGAGAAAAATTGTCCCGCGCTAAACAGGTATTGCTGTACATTTGTACATTTGTACATTTGTAAGACGGAGATACACATGCGGGTGTGACGTTCTCTTAATAAAATGTATATTATTATATATTATATTTTAGCGGAAAAGCCGAACGTTTATCGGTATACGAGCGTTTGCACTCTCCGGTAATATAACGGATGATATTATCGGACAGTGTGTAATCGCCCTAATTGTCATGATATTAGCGATATAAATCTTTACGCGTATACTGCGACGTTAATACGTAGGTAATATTTTAGTCAGTCGTTCGCGTGCAACAGGGCACCGCAATACAACACGGACATGTGTTCTGGATTCAGCCGGAAAGAAAATGTGATTATAATCTACGAAAATTATATATTTTCAAAATTAAATGACGAAATGTCTTCGGGTGAAACCAAGTGACGATTTTGTGTAAAAACGTGTAAAGCGTTTTTAAAAACGATCGGCGAAAACAATAATATCACCAAGAAAAATGTAAATCGCAATCATGAAATAGATTTTCAAAAATTATGTCTGCTAATGCAAAGCGAAAAGCAATCAAAGATTTTTCAGTGACGCGACCAAATACAGATTGCAATACCAGAGATTGCAAACGCGTGATTCCGTGGCGTATTTCATTTTTGTTCAAGAAGAGTTATATCATCTGATGATTGTTCATATTGCTCTGCGAACACCTAACCGAGGTACACGTAGTAGGTACAATTTTAATTTTTAATTTTCCTCTTACCAATAAGTAAAAATGTATATAAATTGTACATCGATTACAGGAAGCAAATGAAGAGAACGCCATTATTATAAATGTTTTAACGCAAAGCTGAAAAAATGTTATGTACTCTGTGGGAAATCCAAAGGTTTTTGTAGTGTTCTACCGACAGATATAAGAGAGTCACGTTAAGGTACAGAAATTAAGTATATAAAAATAGTATTACCATCATTAAACAATAAGAACTTATTTATTACAACTTTTATGATTTTATTTATATTATCATTCGGGTATACCTAGACCATTTGCTTCAAATTTACCTGGTATGATTATAATAAAGTAATATATTTTTTTCTTCAATAATAGTTAAATAATAATAATCAATACGATTTTATTTAAATAATAATCAATAGTACATATTTTTATTAAACAATAAATAATTAGTAGGTACACAATTTTTTGAAAATTATTGGCTATAGATACGAACATTTTAAAATAATCAATCGAATTAATTATAATAAATGAATCATAATAAAATATAAATAAGTACATCATAAATTTCATGTATGACATATCTTTCTAATTTTTATCGTAACTATTAATGTAACTATTAATGTATTAACTATTAACTTTTAGTGTGACTATTTGTACATATTTATAACGCGTTATTTTTTTTATAGTTCTTTTTTATTCATAATTCTCAATTGATTTTAAAGTATTTTTAATCTTGTTTTAATTAGTGCATTTTTTTCGACGATTAGGTACATTCTTAACATTACTAATCATTGTAATATAAATATCTGTTTGAACTGTTCAGGTTAAAATTTCTAAAAATGTAAAAATATTAAGATGAGGTTTATACTAATGATGAATTGGGACGGGCGTGTGCGTCGTGATATTTTTACGCTTTGACATTCGGATAAATAAATTGAAGCGAAAAAACGTACGGATAAAAGGTTTGTATGACGGAGGTTCGGGTAATCTGTATTGTATGTGAATAAATCTAGTCGTTATTGTAAAATGCTTACGCAGGTATTTGGCGCGCATGGGCTATACCCAAAACGAATTCATTTTTTTTTATGCAAATGAGTAACATTCGCGTTTGGTAATCGGTGCGTATTATACTCAGATAAATTTGGAAAATTGTTGTTTGAAAATCAATTTTATGAACATGAATCAACTTAAACAGCAGTCATTAACTTCAACCATTCGTAAATATGAATCGTTTATATTTATACGAATAGGCTACCAAACGTTACATTAGAATAAAAAAAAATACATAATATGTAATATGTATTTTAACATATTATATTCGTTCCTTCGCGGTTAATACCAGGTACATATGTTAGTTCCTACACGGCGGAAAAAAAATAATAATAGAAAATCACATAATATATATTCCATAAATAAATAACTATTTGACGATTATTAAATATTATATAATATTATATAATAAAGTTATCTGTATCATTGTTATTAGTAATGAAAAGTCGTGAATATTTTGTGTGCCGAAAAATCGAAGGTTTATCGATAAGATTTATCTTTAAATGACGCCTATATCGTACTGATTATTATTATATATAATTATTATAATTATTAAATTATTATTATTATAAATTATTACTATTATTATTATTGTTATTATACATCGTATGATATTGTTGGGCGGATTGCTCTCTACATCGGGTCGGGATACTATAATCAGTTTGTATATATTTTTCCCAAATTGTATATACGTTTTGCCATATGATGAAGATGCATTTGATAATATTAGTAGAAATTGTACTTACTAACGTATACACAATTAGCTATACCGACGTATAAAGATGTTATAACAAAATTAAATTATTAGAAAAAGTAAAATAATCAATTTACAATTAAATCTATACATCCCAAATTGGAAGAATTGGATAATTACAGTAGTTTTTATAGGAACTAACTACCGTAACATTTTTTTTATCGTGTAGGAACCAACAGACTAATCTTTTTATTACCATGCAGGCACTAACATTCGTATGTAATTGTTTACCTGCTACTCTCGGGTAGGAACTTACTAACTCCCATTTAGTTACCCTTTTTTTTTCTATTTATAAGCACACACATACACATTCACATATTTACACACCACCTCTTCACGTAGCTCATCAGTTTTGTACCACCCAACTACTCTGGCTGAGCAATACACACACATAAGGTAAGAAATAAACGCAATTAATAACTTTTTATCCGAGAGCGCGTAATATTGTATACGCACTCGTGCCATACGTTTACTTAAGACAAATTATAATATGTTGTTGATTTAATAACGTAATTAAGAGTATCAGTGTTGGGATGTTTTTTAAATCATTTTTGCTGTTGAGTTTATTTTTTTTTCATTTAATTTGTTTACACTTTAATTTATAACTAATATTTTGGTTTAATTAATGTTTTAATACTTTTTGGTTGTTAATTTTCTTATTGTTGTGATTTACTGTTATACTCGTTTAATATTAAAATCAATATCACATTAACTTATTTAAAAATATAACTTATAAAAAAATAATCTGTCTCTTAAAAATAAATATGAAAATTAACGACCATTATTCTTCGTATTAACTTTAAACTTATAATTTTGAATTTTTCGGAGTTCAGTGTGAAGTGTTCGACATAAGGTTGTGATATCTTGATCATTATTTATAAGAGATGAGATCACTTCTTACGTCCTGAAAGAAACATGACGCGCAGCATCATTATACCATTAGTGGTGCCACCCTAATATTATCAGAACTACTAATCAGTCGACCATCGATTGATCGTTTATACATTTCACAAAAAAAAAAAAAATATTTGATTTATTTTTTATACATTTTAAACATGGGGTGTATGGAACCGTTCGCTACACCTGTTAACTTGCTCACATCTCAGGCGCCGACGCATGCCATTATTCGAGAATTCATGGGTATGGGACTTTACCCCGAAGTGGAATTATATTTTATATCAGTGGTTTCTAACATTTTTTTATTTTACGCCTTGTAAATTTTCAAAAATCTCATATCTCCTCCTAAATTAGAGTTGACATTAGATTAAGATTTTACTATACTTTTTTTTTATTGTGATACAAAATAACTATAAATCATACAACTAATTAATTATTCTTTTTTGTTTAAATTAGCTTATTGTTGTTGATTTTACTTGGATAATTATTCTAACAGTAAAATTTTGGTTATTTCATTATCAGTATATTTTTCCCATACAATATCTTAATCTCTCCTGAAGATAATTTTCCCATGGCTAGGAACTACTGTTTTATATCGTACGTCATAACCATGATACTATTAAAGGAAGAAAACTAGTTATTAATTCATGAAAACATAAACTCAAATGAACTTATTATACACAGATAGAAAAAGAATGAGACCTGTTCAACAGTATAACTTTCAGACATTATGTAATTAATATTTATAGAAATAGCGGAGTTTAAAAACATTTAAATACATTTTACCATAATTTTCTTATGTTGTCAACGAACATTGAGTTGGTTGTCAAATAATCCTATGTGTATTGCGTCTAAATATTCTGCAATCAATGCTAAACGCGATTTCATTAGATGCAATCGAACAAAGGTACACAAATGTCTGATAAATGATCAAAGGGAACGTCCATGAAAAATGTGTGTGTAACCTCAGCATTGTCAACATTTAAAGTAAATGTGTTTGCCATGTGTCCTTTCGGTAACACTAACCACTATTATAAAAAATGTTTACCCTTTCAATGTTTGTAGAACGCATATTCAACGACTGTCCCGCCTACATCGTTATACGATTTTATCGAAACGGATTTATTGTATGTATTTCTTTCAATATATACCGCACGTATTTATTTACAATTCGTCTCCGAATAAGGACCGATCCTTCATGTGTGCCGTTATGGTGAGTCGGTATGCCATTAACTCGCGACGTGTGGTTTTTGGGCACAATTATATCAGATTTGGAATATTCATAAGCCCGATGTGTTACGCTGTACTGCATGCCTAATAGTATTTTATTTTATGCTACAGCAAGTCGAGAGAAATAAAAAATTGTACTCTAGTTGATTAACATTCGTGGCTCGACCGTAATTTCTTATTATACGAAAATCGGTTTTGCGTTCTCACTCGATTCGTGGACACAATGTACACTGATGCACGTCAATTTCTATATACAGTGAAACCTCTATATAGTGGACAGCCACGGGGAATTAAAAATTGTCCACTATAAAGAGTTGTCCACTATTGAGAAAACCTATTACGCATACATTTATATGCGCATACATTTTTTCCGGGGAATTTAGAAGTGTCCACTATTGGGAAGGGTCCACTATTGAGAGGTGTCCATTAATAGAGGTTTCACTGTATTTATTTCCATTTAAAACCACGACGATGCGATTTGGGGGGTGGATATGCCACGACGCAAACTACCTGTGCAAAGAATAATGCCCACTCGGCCACAGAACCGGCTTTACCATTTCGTTCCCATCTGCCTCCCACCGTTCATGTTTTTAACGTGAACACAATACACTTGGTAAAATCAATCGTACGTCTACCGCTGGCAGTGTTCTTTGGGATCATTCCTACGTTAACTTACCAGCGTTACAGAGACGTCCGCCGAATACGTTTCCGTATTTTGTCGTACGTACTAAAAATTTCGCTCTACAACCCGTATAAGCACCGTGACATTATTACCATTGTTATTATTATTGCATTTTTCCGGTACGATTATCGGCCTGCGATACGCGTTTGAGAACCGGTGACAAATATTTCCGTTCGTACGAGGAACGAGGACAACGGGCGATATTGAATTCCATCTGCGGAGGTTTTGGTGAGCAATACACGTTTGTTATAATGTATATTATTCCTGTTGCTCTTCATCGGGACGAAATCGGTTTAACTTTAAAACAACTGCCTTTAATTGTTACAAAACTTTTAAACGGATTAATAATGTATGTAAGTAGATCAAATTGATTATACGTCATATTCTCAGTTACGTATCACTGATGGGTGACTTTTCTATCAAATTATTCATGTTCGTTATTCTAAATCACACATACTTATTGCCTACTAGGGAGGGTCGTATTTAAGGGGGGATTCGGTAAGGCAATAGACCCCTCTCTGGAATATTTAAGGAGGCGGGTGATTCTAAATAAAAACAAATCGAATTTTTTTGTATTTTCAATGGAACTATTTATGAACGATAAATAAATAAATTATATTAAAAATAAATATATTATTAAAATATTAGTAGCGTATAAAATGTACGTCTATATAAGATGATTTTGGTTTACTGGTATTATTTTGATATTTTATTGAGATACGGGTATTGGTTTGTTACAAATATTGATTTGTATGGGGATGGGACATTCAAACCGAAGTAACAATCAGTCTTATAAAAGGCAATTTTCTTTAACTTTACTTGTACAGTTAATACTCTGTTATAAGTTTAGACTTTATATTAATTACAAATATTATATAGTAGTGTACTGAAATGAGGAAAATTAATTGCGAACATAGCGAGATGTTTTTTAATGAATAGTTGAAGACACTTGTTTTGAATTTAGAGTTTTAAGGAAGAAGGGTGAAAAAATCTTAAATACGACCCTGCTACTATGTATAGATTGTATGTAATGACGAAAAAAAAATGTGAAAATATGCGAGTATGCTTGGTAGACGTATTCTTTTTAAACGCCAACGACGAGGGGTGAAACCCGTTTTCTTTTTCACTGTACTCCACCTGTTCGTTCACATCGTACATCTTCTTTTTCTTTCTCCTCACCATCAACCTTCTCTCTCTTTCTTATGTTCGTTCGATGTTTTTCGTTTTTTCTCAGCCCTCGCTGCACAGCGGTGCATTACAGGGACGAAGTATATTTTTGTTCACTTATAATACGTAGATGTCGTGTTAAATTTATATTATTACCTTTTCTCTTCCACTCCGTCTCTCTCTCGTGGTCATTCGATATCTTCTGTCTCTCTGTCTCTCTCTCTCTCTGTCTCTGTCTCTCTCTCTCTCTCTCTCTCTCTCTCTCTCTCTTTGTCTCTCTGTCTCTCTCTGTCTCTCTCTCTCTCTCTGTCTCTCTCTCTCTGTCTCTCTCTGTCTCTCTCTCTCTGTCTGTCTCTCTCTCTGTCTCTCTCTCTCTCTGTCTCTCTCTCTTTATCTGTATCATCAACCTTCTCTCTCTATTTCATGTTCGTTCGACGTTTTCTCGTTTTTTCTCGGCTCTCAGCTGCACAGCGCTGCACCACAGGGCCAAAATAAATGTATGTTCACTTATGTACTCACGGATGTCACGTTTGCGCAGGACGTATACATCGTTTCTCGTCGACTCAACACATCGATAATTCAGTGGATACATCATATTAGTTATCGTGGGACAATTTCAAACCGAAATGTTGTTTTTTATTTTTATTTAATTTAAAATGTTTTAGTCAATTGTATCAGAGCTGTTAAACAAGTTTTATTACTTTCAATTTAGTAATTTATATATACGTATGCATTTTGTCGTCATATTATGTACAACTATTGTCGTTTATTTCACAGTTGTATGTACGTCTTCGCTTGAGATAGATTATTGCTGCTGTCATCGTTCGCTAGGAACAATATCATTCGTGGTAGTCGAGATTCATAGGTTTTCGTGCCAGAGCCCAGCGATTCCACCTGATTTACGTTTCCAGATAAATCTCGGGCTTATGACTCGGCTACACCAACAAGACCTTTTGATCTAGAAACCAGTTTTATCGTTTTCGAGCGCCATTGAACCTCTCCGGCCCACGTCCTTGCATATTTATTCTCTTTGACGCACAGAGCAGCCGTCCCAATAATTCGCGCGACCATGGGTGGAAAAAGTGCCGCACTAAAGCTCCAACTCAAGACGCTGAAGCCGTTATTGGAAGAAATCATCTATCAATCATCGAGACTGGGAATTGAGTGTCGCCACGCAAACATGTTGCGGTTTATGCTCGTGATCATGACTAAAAACAAGTATGTGGACCCACTTTACGTATTCTCGATTTAATTCTATTGTTATTTGTTCACCGACGACCAAAGAAAATTCTTTATAAATACAATTTATAACGGTACCGAGCTTACCCTTGCGCTCATCATTTTATATGTCTTATACGACGTTGCCGCCCTTATCAACTCAATGTTCCGTTTTACCACCATTATTGTAATATAATACATTGTTCGTGTAATTACATTAAATTAATTATATAAACTATAAGGAAGTAACAGCTTTCATATATTGATCCGATTATCCATTTATTTGATTTTCTTTCGCAAACTATATGTTATCCACATGCGTTACAAATTTTAGATTCTTAACGGAGTAATGGAATCTATTGGTTTTACCACGATGTGTGTTTTTTTTTTTATTTTTGTGTCTGACAACACCTTTTTTGGCAGTACAAATGCTTCGATTTGCTTATGTAGCAACTTTTCTGAAAGGAAAGTGAATCTAGTTTGTACTTTGGGAGGTCAAAAGTAAAATTTCAATATTTTTTAAATGCGATGGGAAAAACCCTAAAAAAATAAGGGAAAAAAGGGAGTTTTTACGCAAAACCAGTTTTCGACAAAAACAAATTTTTTATTTTGCTATAACTCAAAAACTAATCGATGTAAATACTTGAAATTTTCACTAAATGTTTAGATTAGCGTTCTCTATACACCGTTAAATTTTCAAAGTATTTTGACTTTTATTGAGCTATTTATAGACAATTGAAATTTTCAATTTAAGTAATTTTTTTTACATAACGATAACATTTTTTTGGCTGCCCAGAAAATCTTGAAAATTTAATACAAGGTTTCTTATAAGTTGTTCCTTAACTGATAAAAAAAATCTAAAATCGTAAGTCACAATTTTTTTTTTATAAGTGCTCAAAGTTCCAATTTATACGAAATATGTAAAAATCACGATAATTTGCAAGTTATTTTGTAGATAAAAATTCATAAAATTTTTTTTGTTCATACTTAAGGTTCAAAATGTTAACACTAGGTTATCTATAAGCTACTCTAAAAAATCTTTAAAAAAATTTCTACCGGACTTAGAGGAAAAAATTTTATGACTGTTTGAAATTTAAATATTTATGAAATTGCATAAAACAGCGATTTATTCTCAAACGATTTTAAATATTTGTTATAATTCAAAAAGTAAAAGTCGCAGATTTTTTAAATTTCTACCAGCTGTTAAGATTGGTATTTCCTTTATGTCATATTTTTTTCAAAATATTATATTGATTTTTAAGCCACTTATAGGCATTTGAAATATTCGATTTTTTTACATTTTATTTTTACAATCGGTAATAAAAAAAATTTGGCTCGTAAAAAATACTTGAAAATTTAATAAAAGATTCCACAGAAGTAGTTATTATTGTCATTCAAAAATTATTAAAATCCATAGGCACAATTTTTTTTTATAAGCGTTTGAACAGCGAATATTGACATAAAATTACATGTAAAATATAATATAATCTATAATATTCTAGACTGACAAATGATATCGGTTTTTTTAAAATGCCCTAACTCAAAAACGAAAAACCGCAACAACTTTAAATTATCATTAAATCTTTATATTGACGTTTTCTATACATGGTTAAAATTTCAAAGTATTTTGACATATTTTGACTTATTTATAGACAATTTAAATTTTCGGTTTTTCTAAATTTTTCGTTTATAAATAAAATATACTTATACAATATTTATAAATAACATTGTATTATATTCTAGACAAACATATCATCTCCGTTCAGAATCGTTTTTCGTATACAATGATACCTATCATTGAATTCAAATTTAACAAATCCATTATAATGACCTATCCTATGAAGAGTCGCACTTCACCCCCAAGTGTACAGCAGAGCGAGGCCCATCCGGTTCTTTTTTTTTTTTGCTCCCGTATTATTCAATATATTTTTTTTCCGCTTCATTACATGAATCCTTAATGTTAAACAGATTCAGCTGACGCGTCTCGGTGATACAATGCCGTGTGACGGTCGTGGACATAACACCCCTCTCTCCGTCGTTGCCATTGTCGTTGTAGACTCTAAACTACAATGTAGAGCGACGGCGCTTATTGGTAAATGGGACCCAAAATAATCATGTTCTCGTACTTACGTACCGTTGCTACGATTAGACATGACATGTGTTGTTTCCTATTGATTTTACGTACTTCGCTTGTTTGCGCGAAAGTCGCTAACTTTCTTCCTAGCTGTGCTTGAAAGATTTTATTATATGTTTAGTACGAAAACGGCACCGTAAAATGCAAGGGGCAAAACCCGATATATTTTTAAACAGTTTTTACCAAGAATTGATTGGTCAACGGCAGGTACTAAACGCCGCACAGGAAAAAGTTAAACACTTATCTTTTTTCTCTCTTCTCGTGGCCATCGAGGACGCCGTATGACGCGTTCACACGTCGATGATCGCGTTTGAAGCACGACTCTATCTTATAACATTTTGTTGTTGTTAGTTTCTACAGTTTTTTAGATCCTCGGTAGGCCTCTATCCGTATTAAATACTTAGTGCTCTGTACTTGTACACACACTACCTAATGATTGAATCGAAATCAAATAACTCATAGTTATCATCACTGTCATTATTATCGTCTGTAAAGGTCCGCGCACACTGCCGCGGTGGATCTCGCGGTAAAACGTTACCAAAACCAATTTCACCGCCGCGTCGGCCGTATTTGCGATGCGGTACACTGTACAGTATTCATTACTGTTTAGTTTTTTTTTCGCTACTGTAGTAGTAATATTATTTTATTTTGTATAAACATCATATCAATACATTCTTTCGTTTTTTAACCGTTAAATATTTGATTATATTGATAAATTTGTTTATAATAAAGGACATGAGTAATGGTTTTTATTTATTCATAACATTCCATGTTATTTGAATCTATTTTGTATTCTCTGAAGAAGTATAGACAATTTTAGAACATTTTTATAACATATTGTACCATGTGTGATACTGCTTTATATTGGTTTGGACGATTTATTTCATTAGTTTTTTTTTTTTTTTTTACGTTACGCACGATACGACCGATGATAATAAAAATAATAATAATAACGACGAGTTATTATTCATTACGATGTGCTACCAATGCTACCAATATCTGGTAAGCAGTATATAGTACAAGTATTCAATATTGATAAAGGCTACCAAGGTCTAAAAAACGGTAAAAAATCCTAACGAAATGTAATAATGTTTTATAAATCAATAAAGTCGTGCTGCTTCTAATGCCATCGACGAGTGTACGGAATATCCGACGCGACGTCGCTGTGTAACATCCGAAATCGGGTATGGTTGAATTGCACTTATTTTAGTCGAATTGCACTTGGGTTGAAAAAAGGTATTTCAACAAGAATATCATGCGTTTGAAGAGGTTAAGCGTTTAGAAAACACTTATTTCTCTATCTTCTCTTTCTTTAGGACTGACAATGATTTAGATGATTGAAATGGTTAAAAATGATTTTTTTATTCATATTATTATGTAAAAATATATTATTTATACATATTACATTTTTAAAATTTTAAAATTAATCAATTGAATAATATAAAATACAATTAATTAAATCGTCAAATATTATTACAATCATTAATATAATTTTTTTTCAACGTATTTCAATCATTTTTTGTAGTATTAACAAATTTAATTAAGTAATTAATAAATTAATTATATTTAAGTCGATATATTTTCCAATATCTTTTATTTTTATTTTTTTCGTGGTACCGTGTTGTTGAAGGTCTTATATCAATATTCTGCATTAACAAATCAATTTGTAATTGTGCCCTAGCGTTTATATATATATAATATTCGTAATATTTTTAACGTTCTTATAAAGGTGGTTTTGTATTTTAAATACGTGTATATTGGAAACATAACATTTTTCGAGTGCACGTCTTGTAAACAAAAAATGTTCAGCTAAATCCAACAACATGGTTATAACTATTTTTATGAACTTATAAGTGAATGTTCATAATGGAAAACCGCCTGAAGTTTTAACTCCACTGTTGAACGAGTGCAGTTCAACCACTACCTGCTTTTCACCCGAGTGTAGATCGACTATTACTTTATTTTCAACCCAAGTGCAATTCGATCATAAAAATTTACGTCGTTTAAGTGCGATTCGACCGTCTCGTCGAAATCATGTGCGGCGTAGGTCGTGTAAAGGAAGCGCAACGTTTTCTGCCCATGACAAGCAAATCGCACGAATCGTCACGCCAGCAACCAGTCTTATCCACCGCATAAGATATTTCACATCGGAACAATAATTAAAATCACATAATTTATACAAATGTATACGATGAAAAATGTGTTCGTCGTTGGTACAAGAACACGAAATCAAAATAACTGTCTACGCAACGACTCGAACGCACGCGGTTTTCCATTTGAGCACGTACCCGACAGTTGGGTGGCTCGCCACGTGACCCATTTTCGGGCGAACGTCGACGGATATCGGACTCGAACAAAACACTAGCATTCGTCACTTAGGTTCACTCGCGCCTTTAGATAAAATACTCGTCAGAATTAACTTCTAACAGAATTAAACTCATATGGTTAACTAAACAATTTTTAGAACCATTATTGATCATTTTTTCCGATGTCTCATTTCGAACTCGTTTAATTGTATTTCACATGTTAGTGAATCAAACGTGAACTGCTAAACCCAGTTTATGATAATGAATTTTTGGAAAAAAAACTCAGAACAATGTCATATTCATACGTAGCCATGGGTAAATGTTTTAATTATTCAATAATTGTTTGCCATATGTAGGTCATTACATTATTGAATGTTTGAAACCATTTTATTCTATCTAACACATACAATATATTATATTTTATTTATATTTTATATGTTAATTCTTTTTCGGTTATTGCCAGTATTTGGAAAGAACGTCGTTCGTGAATGCACGGTTTTTTTGTCAACGACAAGCGAACGTCACTCGCTTTTTTCAAATAGAATGTGAACGTAAACGACATTTATGTTTTGTATTTATAAATAAAAAAATAAAATAATTTAAATGAACGCGTTCATTTTTTCATAAAACTTGGACATGAACATGTTTAGTTAAATTATGAACGTGAACGAGTTCCTTTTTTACGCACTAAACGTAAACGTGAACGACTTCAATTTTTAAAAGAAATTTCTAAACACTGATTGCTGCCTATACGAAACACTATATATACATTGTAGGTTTAATAACTAAATACTAGATTTTTCAATTCAGGAAAAGCTTTTATCGTGTAGAACACCAGAAACCAGTTGACATCTTCTATTTTAAATGATTTTTTTTTAGTAATGAATACTTTAGGTATTGTCGATTTATCAATTAGATTACTTATATTTTGAAAAGCATTACAACACTTATTAATATCGATTTTGTTGTAAGTATACTTATAATAATCCCATTAATTTTATATTGGTCAAATATGTTTTTTTTTTAGAAATTATTGCATGATATAATGGAATTAATATTTATAAGTGTAAAAACAAAGGTTAAAAAATGGTCAGTGATTTAAGTTTACCACTTATTAACATTTACTAAGTTAATTAAGTACCTAATGCTATTAATAAATAATAAATTAGTAGTTTACTAAAGTACTAATAAAAAACTACAAAAGTTTACATTAAAAGTATATTTAACAAAAATTAATATATAAACATTTTGATTCCGTTGTATAAAAAAAAAAATAGAAACGTTAATAATGTAGTAATAATGAATCGATGCATCAATTTGGTTTTTAAATAAAATGTATATTTTTCGCAGATTGGCAAAATCGAAATTAAACGAGTGTTATACATTATTGGACAACCTACTTACAATTTACAGTTTATTTGAGGTAAGTTCAAACTCGTTAACTAACATAAAAATGTGTAGTTGGGCATTAGCATAAAGTGCTCATTTATAAATATAAAAAATATAGGTTTAAAACTTATTTTGAACATGTCCCAATTTGAAGTTAAATTTATTAACTGCTCATTTTCATCGAATGTTCGAAAAAATATCACTTATTCAAATGTATCTTGATTTTACTTTGCCAAAACAAAATAATATATATTTTAAGAACTGAGCCATAACCTATATTTTTTAGGGCTTTCTTTAAAACTAATATAAAGTGAACGATGAAATATCTAGATATAAGTAATTTAAGTAGTATTTTTAATATTTTAAATGCACGGTATATTTATGATTCAAATCTTTTTAACAGTCGTATCCCTCACCAAGCTCCGCGACATTTCGTGGACGTCCCGCAATTAAATCAATTTTTGATCCAGACACGAGAAGTTGTGAGTACAGAATATCAGTAAACCACGAACAACTTATTAACAGCGTTGGTATTACAGTCGATACTATGTTAGAAAACTTTGATTTTGAATCCATAGTAAAAACATCCGAACCTACAAATAATAGTTTTTCCATGGCACACAATGCAAAATCAAGAGATTGGTTCAATCAACACTCTAGTAAAATACCACGTGGATATGAAAAATATTTTTGTCCAAAACAATTTTCAAAGCTAGAAAGGTGTAAACTAAAAAATTCTAAATTCAACTTCAGGTGGGCTCAAGCTAATGAATTAAACAGTAGAACGAATCCATTGACAACAAACATAAAACTTAGCTTATTAGGTAATAGTGATTTGAGTTGGCTGAAATACTATAAAATACCCAAAGTTACACAAGGCGAAAAAATAGAAAAGTCTAATGTTATTAAAGATCAAAAAATACGCGTTAAAGAGTTTGCGAAAAAATTCGACAATGTTAATTTTCTCATTAACCTTGATGAAAATGAAATGATTAATAAAAATCAAACAAAAAGATCAACTGCAATTTGTCGTCAGAAAAAAGATATTAAAACAATTATTGAAAATGCGGTAAAAAATTTAAATTTTGATGTTCGGACACTAAATGAAGAATGCAAAAAACAACATCCGAAGTACGTTCATTGTTTACTATTATTGGTGAAGAAAAAAGTTCTTAATAATCCATCCTTTGGGCATTTAGTAAATGTTCTTACTGACAATGGAAAACTCCATATATTTAAAAGAATATATGAAGACACAAAGGAAAACACTAATAGTAACATTGAACATATCAGCCTTGAAAATCCTGAAGCAGATTCATTAAAATGCTCGGAAGTTGAAAGTCAATGTAAATACAAATATATTTAAGTATACATAAATGTTATTAGATCAGTTTGTTAATGTATGATTTATTAATTTATTTGACTAGCTCAAGAAATGGAATCCATAACGAATGCTGAACATCCTGGGAAACATATTTCTGTGGAACGTGAACCAGGCGATAACCATTCAGTGAATTTAAAATTGAAATTTGAGATTAGTATGTATAAATCTATGTATTATTGAAATGTAAATAATTAAATTAATATTTTAGACAACGACAAAGATGAAATAAAAAACCCTTCGGTAAACACGCAAATGAATGAGGAACTGGTTATCGAAAACGTGATATCGCATTGTAAGTTGAATTATAATTTAGTAAAAACAAGAATACTATAATAATATTTTGGTACATTAAGTTTATTTGCATGCATATTTCAAAAATTCAGGCATTTTATGACATTATTTGTCTAGTAAATCTCAAACACTGGAGCAAGGGTTTTCAACATTTCGAGGTACATGCTTTCTTTCATGCTATCTTATGATAAACATGCCCTCCTCACCATAATAAAATTTGAATTATTTTTATTACACACACACACACACACACACACACACACACACACACACACACACACACACACACACACACATATATATATATATATGTTCTATTTTTGTGTTCAATCCTGTCGGGTTTCGCAGTCGAACACGCGTTCGCCGCTCTTCCTCGTTTCCAGCTTACTTCTCTAGTTCCTTGTATGTATCTTGAAAGTCCAATAACGAAGTTCATTTGTCTGACAAATGAAGTTCCCTGACGTCCACGAACTCTCTCACTTTCAATTTTCTCTTCAATTATTCTATAAACTTGTTCGTTTATGTGCCTTAGTATATGACCAATCTTATTCTATTGTCTTGCTTTGATCGATTCGAGTATCTCTACGATCATTTATTTCATTAAGTATACTTTCGTTGACACAGTGTTATAACCAACTTACTCGCAGCATCATTCTCCAACATCACATATCAAAGCTTTCGAGAATTCACTGTTTTTTTTTTTTAAATATTTAATGCATTTATTTGTTAGGAAAAATATTATTATAATTTCAAATCCTTAAAACAAATTATGTTCTTATGTTTTATGTAGATAAAAATTAATTTTTATACATATATATATATATATAAATATATACACTTTACGGGTATTATATATTTTTATAAGTTCTACATATTTTTAATTTTTTATTCATATATATATTATATATATATTACATATTATTAGACGTTTATTTGTATATGATTATAATTATTAACTTATGAATTTTTTCAAGAATATTTAATGTATGTATACTAAATTTTTCAAAAGCCAAATAAATTATATGGCTATTCGTTCTCAATCGTATCGTATTTTGGGTTTTTTTTTTGGGTCAGCGGTAAGTTCATTTTGATTTTAAGTGTTCTCATTTGTTCGGCTAAAATGGTACAACGTTCTCGATCGTTCGATAGCCCGGGGAAAAAATACGTCTTAAGGTCGGGACACACTTGTCATACACGCCTCCGATCCGACTCCGGTCCGATATTGCCCCAAAAATCGGATCGGTGTGGGATTGGAAAGGGGAAAACACACATATCACACATCATGCTTTCCGACTCCACATAAAACTAGGAACTTGCAATTAGGTATGTGTGGTCTTACCTTCGACATTTAATTCCTTAGCGACTTTTTTCCAGATGATGTCTTTGTAGTCGGAGTTTCGGTATTGCTCTTTGGTTTGGTCATACATTACTGCATACTTTCTCACTTCTTCAATGAGCTCCTCTGGTTTTATAGCAGTCATTTTTAAAGCCAAAGTAAAAATTTTACTTTAAAAAACGAAAAACTAAACTAACGACTCGTGTCAGACACGTGTCCCGCAGTCGGAAAACGAATAGACCGCACGACCGGAGCGTGATCGGATGTGTAATCGGAGTCGTGTAGGAGTGTGATCGGTGACATATCGGAAAGGTGGGAACTACGCCGTTCAAAGTTCACTACCATTTCCCTCTCAGACACTCGTCCGACTCCATGGTCGGAGTCGGATCGGAGGCGTGTATGACAAGTGTGTCCCGACCTTTACCCAGGTTCATTATATAACTAAAACTTCCAGGCGCGGATCTAGAAATGAAAAAAGGGGGGGGGGCTAAACAAAAAAATGTACTTAAAGTTCATAAAAGCATGGGCATTTAGTACGAAGTCTTTCTTATTTTTTGAAATATCTTAAGTACCGAAGTCCTAGTCTAAGGGGGGGGGGGCTTCAGCCCCCAAAGCCCTCCCTTGTATCTGCGCTTGATAACTTCTGTACTAAAAAATGACAGATAAGTGAAAAATGTTTATTACGTCCAATGCAATATGATATTGTTACGTGTTTTATTAGGTCAAGAAATGAAACCAATATTAAAAGTTGAATATCCTAATGAAGATTTTTCTGTGGAACGTAAATCGGACCACAAACAATTATCAAATTTAAAAAGATCGAAATCGGAGACTGGTACGACAAAGTGTGTGTATTGTTTGCGCGACAAACAAAATTATGTTTTGCGTTTCATATCTCGCGTTATCGTTTTCGTGCGATGCGTTGCGTATCCGTAGCCGTTGTTGACGCACACGATAAGCCTTCGCGCGCGACCGGCCGGCGTGTACGTAATCGCATTGTTATCATCGCACGAAAACGTATTCGTTATTCCACGTTGTTTTCAAATACGTTAATTTACGTTTTTCTAGTCATGCTCTCGGCGTCACAAAAGTTGCAAGGGTTTGGTTGTTTTTATTTTATTGTGGTGACACTGAGACGTTTTATCGTCAGTATGTTGTCCGGCGGCACCAGTTCTTGTAAAAACCATGTTTTTGTGTGTGTGTGTGTGTGTGAACTTAATGGGGCCGAGGAAAAATAAGAGAAAAATGTTTATTACGTACAGAACAATATGATATAAGTACTTTTTTTATTAGGTCAAGAAATGAAACCAGTATTGAAAGTTGAAGGTTCTAATGAAAGTTTTCCTGTGGAATCGGACCATAAACGATTATTAGATTTAAAAATATCGAGATTGGACACTGGTATGTTTAATCTGAGTATTATTTACAGTGCTGGGATGTATTTAATGTAATTAAATAAAATTTATGTTTTAGAAGAGGACCAAAGTAGAAAACAAGAATATCATTCATCTAAAAGTCGACCAGAGTCTTCAGGAAATATGCGAATTAAAACTGAATTGAATACTGATATTGAAAACATGGACTTATTTCGTAAGTTGAAATTGATATAAATAAGAACATCGTAATAATATTTCGACGACCGTTTCAAATATTAACGCAGTAGTAGTCTGATGCGTTTCGTTCAATAGAGTAACAGAGATGATAATATTTTTATCATTATATTTCCTTAATTGTCCTAAAAAAATTGTTCACGAGAGTATGAAAGTTTTGTACTTTGAAATAAACAAATTATTACACGTGTATTACAGGGAAAAAACGTCTTACCCAAGTTCATCGTGTAATTGTATCTTATGTACTAAAAGAGGACGAATAAATGAAAAATGTTTATTATGACCATTAGATTATAAAATAATTATGTGTTTTATTAGATCGAGAAACAAAGCCAGTATTGAAAGTTGAAGATACTAACGAAGATTTCTCTGTGAAACGAAAATCGAACCTTAACCAAACGTTAAATTTAAAAAAATCGAAATTGGAGACTGGTATGTTTAAATTTGTGTACTGTTTGCGCGGCAAACGAAATTACGTTTTATCATTAAGTGTTTCGTGTCTCGCGTCGTCGTTTTCGTGCGATGCGTAACGGTGCGTTGCGTATCCGGAGCCATTAGTGGCGCACACACGAACAGTTTAAAAATGTCATATAAATGTCCCTAGGCCGACTAAATCGGTCGTGTAGGCATGTACGTGGGATAAAAATAACACGAACAGGAAATCGAACATTATCGCTAAAGATATTGTTGGAAGATAAATATTATATTTGACTTGTACGTGTATGGACGGTCTAAGACCACAGTTTGAGTTGTAAACAGTAAATGCATGCTCCTAGTGGTGTCGTTGGTTTTTATTAAAATCAAAATTCGTGCTTACTTTAAAAAAGTTTTCTTCATTTATCTCCTGCTATGTCTTCTTCCGAGTGGAGTTAGGAGTTGCGCATAGAGTTTATTAATTGCTATGAACAATATAATTTTTTATGACAATTGAAAATTAAAGAACGCACAAACCAAAATTTGAAAAATAAAGCGCTTTTTTTAAAAAAGTTTTTTGCTGAACTACAGTCATCGTAAATATAATGGCAATCTTATTTTTTTTTAGTTTTATACATTTTATGCGAATTAGTTAGATATAATGTTTTATTTTATATCGGGAACACACTAAGCAAACTACGTACTATTCTTAAATTCTATAGGAATGTGAAAAAAGTATTTCTAAAATTTCAAAAGATCAAGCAACAGATCATAAACGCAGGAAAGTTCGCAGTTTTGAACATAAACCTACATATCTAATCGTTGCATTCCACGGGGGCGGGATTATTCGGCAGATCTGAAATGATAGTGTACGAGTATGTGCAGAAAAAGTGTTGTACCACGACATTCCAAATCTGCAAACCATATCGGCGGAATAGGAAAGTCGTTCCGAATCTGACAAACGGTTCGTGTATGGCCTTGTTACTGTTATCGACGGTGGCGATAATCTTCCGCGTGCGACCGGCCGGCGGGTACGTAATCGTATTGTTATCACCGTACGAAAACGTTTTCGTTGTTCCACGTTTACAAACATGTTCAGTTACGTTTTGCGTACGGTTTCAAGTCATGCTCTCAGTGCCCCACAAAAGTTTTATGAGTTTGGTCGTTTTCATTTTATTGTGGTGACACTGAAGCGTTTTATCATCAGTATGGTGACCGGCGGGCCGTAGCTTTCGTGGTAAATGTCGTCGGCACCAGATCTGTCTTTCGTTTTTTCGTCTTCGATCCGTGCACGTCTCATCGTTTTTTCGTGGTTTCCATACCGTTCGCAACTCTTGTTAAAACACCACGTTTTCGTGTGTGTGAATGTAGCGGGGCCTTTTGGTAAGTGGCGTTCTCTCAACTACATTTCGTTTGGTGTATTGGCTAAACACAACTAAGACAGCAATTAACAGAAATATTCACGGCCGACGATATTGCTTTCACAGCTTCGCCTCAGCACCTCTACTTCAATGCGCTTGTAATTTTATTAACTTCTATTTCATGGTAATCTATGAAATCCATTGTTTGCTCGTCGTTCATTTTCATAACATTCTTATTTGCACTCGTATCGTACGTAACTTGTTGTACCTATTTTTACGATTTAAAATGTAATATAATAACTCAATTTAAAAATCTATAATTATTTATATACAATATACTATGTGTAACGATTAATATTTTTCAAAAAAATAAATACACGTCCTATTGTGCACCACGACTGAGCTTTCACGACCGAAATATCCAACACGGTTTGATATTGTGCGAACCAGTTGTGACAGTTTCGTGAACGATAATTCCAGCACCTTGAAATACGAATTGATTGCTTACGCATGAACCACGGCCGTGGCTCATGTTTTGTGTTAACCCGCCTTTCCCGGTGACATTGTGAATATCTTGATTTTCTTTCACTATCGTCTTGGGTTTGTGCTGCAACGGGACTAGTGAATTCTTCGTGAATCATAATTGTCGGCATACGAGCGTTTGGGTACGGGGTCACCGTGTTATTTTTATTAACTACAGGCCCCGGTGCACCCCGTGTGTCGCAATTATTATGCGGGTATCGGTCGACCATTTTTATTGTATGGGCCTAGCTGCAAAAAGCTATTATTTCTATTAAACTATTATACTTTTGAGCCAAACAGGCATATTATTTACATCCGTATCATTATTTTATTATTATTTTGTCTGCTGAATAGGTGGTATCTGTATCATTATTGTTATTTTATTTGTAGCCAAACAGACAAATTTTTGTATTTCAAACCGTTGGACCAATCGAAATTGTTATTATACAGTCCACTGTTATTTTTTCTTAAAATAAATATTTGTTATCGTCCATTTATTTGTGATGAAAGAGTGGCCCAATATTAATAAAGGCTCACTAAGCGTCACCATGTATTATTTACAGTTCCGGGATGTATTTAATGTAATTAATTAAATTTATATTTTAGAAGATGACCAAAAAACAATACAAAAATATCATTCACCTAGAAATCAACAAGAGTCTTCAGGAAATATGCAAATAAAAACTGAATTGAATACTGATTTCGAAATCATAGACTTATTTCGTAAGTTGAAATTGATATAAATAAGAATATCGTAGTAATAATATTTTGGTAACTTAAGCTTATTTGCATGCATGTTTCAAACGTATTATGCACTATTAGTCTAATACGTCTGGAACTATAGAGTAAAAAATAATTGGATGCTAATATTTTTATCTTTATATTTTATCATATTTATTACAATAAGGTAATACTCATTTATTAAATAATTGATTACTTCGAATAATAATCTGAAAAAAAACTTATTGTTAAAAATGTTTATATGAATATTTATGATATATTTTTTGAATAAGAAAACAACACCGATATAAACGTTGGTGTTTATAGACAAAACGTTTCGATACGGTACCTTTGAATACATTTCATTAAATATAAAGTTTTTTTTTTTTTTTTGATTTTTCAGTAATTACTCAAATTAATAACTGTTTAATGAAACAATAATTACATCCAATTTCTAATACCTATGACCACTTTTAAACTAGATTAGCTTTATGTTAGTATCATAGAAAATTCTCGGAAAAAGTATCGAGCACAATATAGTATCAATACAATTGTGATTCGTCAGTTACCCGAAATTGATTATTATTTTGTTACTAAGCATAAGTATTGTTGTATATATAGGATATAATAATAAAAATGTGTCTCGTACTTAGACTACAATTGAATTCTTATTAATTGAATTTTTAGGTTTTATTATTTTTGTACTCTTTTGGGCGGCGCTGATAATGGAATAATTAAAGTGTTCTCTATTTGCTTTATTATCTGTGACGATTGAATTTTCATTCTTCGATTAATTTCCGATATTCGATAACATTTTAATACTTGACATAACTATAAGGTATTCACTTTACTCTCCGCGGAAAGATCGCATACGACAGGTGGTTATCGTCTTGGTGTTGTACCTTCGTAGAAAAATATTACGCGTCTCCGGCAGAGATTTTTCCTGTAATCACTACGCCTGTGCACAATCACGTAACCTGTCTCAATATGCACTTCTTTACGTTCGTCGATTTATTATTAATCATGCATTAATTTGTTTAGATCTTACATTTTATGTAGTTATCTATATTGTATATAAATGGATTAAACATAATATTTTTAATTATTTTTAATTGACACTTTTAAACATTTGTAAATATTACAATCGTTATACTATAAACTGGTTTTGATGTAGATCTATGTCTTGCATTTCGAGAATACGGTAAATGTGTAAGTAGCAATTGTAAGTAGAAAAATAAGGGGAATTATAATGTAAATGAGAGAGTTGATACGATTTGGTATTATATGCCCGCTGGATAATATGACGATGATTGAATGTATAAAATAGATACAGGGTATACAGTATATTAATTACTTGGAGGGCCAGTCATCATTAGCCGTGATTTGTTGCCAGCTCCGTACAAATGAGTTGGGGAGGGAGGGGGGTCCGGGAAAAAAATTCTGTAATGTTTAAAATGAAAAATATGTATGAGTACATAATGAATATTTTAACGTGTGTATAAAATTTAGTATTTGTCAATTATTGTAACATACATTTTTCGTTCAAGGATGCATAAAATAGACGTTTGATATTAACTTGAAAACTACTTATTGAATGTATGCTCCTGTTTGTTGAAAATACTTGAGTGGTTTTTATTTTAAATGTATTATTTAAGGACTATCTTATTTTTAGAAAAATTAAAAAAAAAAAGAAAAAATTTTTAAACAAAATGTTACATTTTTTCAATATGTTTCACGAATGATTGAAAAATAATGGTTATGGATTGTTTTATGTTTCACGAATGATAAAACAATCCATAACCATGTATTTTTGAATTGATTGTTACTTTTTGTTTTGTAAGCAATTATTTTTCAATTATTATCGATTTATTATCCATTTTAGTTTCGTATAGCTTTTGTATTGTAACATATTACATCGTCCTGTTTCGTAGCTCTCGAATTTTTTCACATTAATATTATTTTAATACAGTCAATTCAATTTGATATTCATGCAGTTTCGAATTTATTTTTGTAGTTACATCGAACTATAATCATCAGCTACTGAGCGATCGTTAGGTTTATATTATTATCACGATTTTTCAATATTTTCAATATTAATCAGTCATATATTTAATAATTATGTATTTAGCACTATGCATCTGTTTTTTAAACGATTTTTATACAGTTCTTGCTGATTATAGATTATAATGATTTAGCCGTAATCTATTAGAAATGAAAATAAAATAAAATTAATGTTGCTATACATCAAAATTCTCATAAAAAAATATAACACTTTAATAAAATATGAAATTTTAATACAAATATTATTATTATTAAAATCCACTGTTCTAATTATGCATAAGCGAGCGGAATTACAGTTAATGCTTTCAATGGAAATTACTTAAATCCGATCTACACCATAGTAGATTCGACTTCTTAATAAAATATGTATTAATTTGCAAAAATTAATAAATAAGCGGCCCTTTTTATGTACATATTTCTCTCATATTTGTAGTCTAACCCAACTACTGCCGCAGAAATAATATTATCCATGACGTTTAAACTCGTTTTTGATTTTTTAGCCGAACCATTCAACATCAAAAGTGAAGACACAGAAGTAAAAAGTGAATTAGACGAAGAAATGTATACATGACATTTACGCAAACATTACAACTATTTAGTAATTAAACTGTGTATTATTTTATTAATTTTTTTGTTTAGTCGTAAGATCATATTATTATTTTCTTTCAATAATTTTTTTCTCGAAGAATTGTGATAAAACTTGCTCTGAATGTTCATGTAGCCTAAGTATTAAGTTATTTGTTTATATTAATTTAAGTGGCTGCCGTCCATTGATTTGAAAAAATATACATGCTCTTAAAAAAAAAAATATATATAATATTAAAACAGAGTTAAGACTGATCAAAGCTTGTCGCAAGATAACAATCCAACAGAAAGCAAAATTATCAAAATATATATTTAGTAAATTTGTTGGACGCCAACCACAACATTTTTCAATTTTGACCTAATTATTATTATTGTTATTATTATTAATTATTATTATAAATTTGTACTCTTTTTGTAGTAAGTTTTTTTTTTCAATTATAAACTAAATATGTTCACGGATGATTAATCAGCATAAAGCTGACTTTATCCACTATCACGAGTGTCCACGATAATTTGACGCCGACAAATTATCATATAATAGTTTAAAAAGATGGATTTTATCGATTATACACATTGGTAAATGAACCCATTTTCTACTTTTCTATACATTCATATATAATGCACATTTTTCCTTTATAGTTTCTCTTTTATTAAATTCTCTTAAATTCTATTTTCGTACTTGTATCGTGTACCCCGGTTGGTTGTGGGCTTTTAACTAATGAACGATAATAACCAACACGTGTACAGGGTCTTATCAAATTAGAAAGTATTTTTGTGCACGAGTTTTTCAAAGTCTTAGAACTATTCAGGTACATGAAAAACGGACCGGGGAGGGGGGGAGCTGGTCGAACCAGCAAATGTCTGTGGAACGGTCAATAAAATGGTTTTCGAAGCGTGAGCGAAGATTTCGGGTCGACGCGACTAAATGCACACGCGCAAGTCGCGTTTTGTAATTTACGTATTTTCGTTGCTATTTCTTTTTTTTCTTCGTGACTTGCCTGTTCGCGGTTCACGCGTACCGATATTAATTTATAATCGTACACTCAATGGGCCGCATAGTACTTCGAAGTAAAGGTCGAGACACACGGATAGGTGCGGTAATGTGTGTGAATTGAAATCTCGATGAAACTGCCGATCGATTTACGGTACAGGATACCGCGATCTAGCGGCTTAAATCGCGTTAGAACGAGACGATTCCGAGCAAACGCACGTGACCGTAGATGGAGCTGTCGTACCGGTTAACAAGTCGACGGTATCGAGTGAAAACGATCGTGGTTACGCACTTGTGCGTGTATTTCGTGCATTTCGTCGGCAAACGCGACGTAACAATGAACATTATCCACGTATCGACGACGGACGTCCTGCATGAATATTCGATCGTTTCGCGACATGCACGGTGTTCTACGGTTCGGACCGGAGTCGGTAACGACGCAGGCAGTACCCGGTGTTGGCGTACGACGTATTTTATTCTTTCAGCCGAACCGTCGCACTTAAATAAATATATATATAAAGTATAAAAAATATGGCCGATTGATACGCGGTACGTGTCATGAGACGATATCGCGTGTCGGATAAACTAGAGACGTGCGCCTTGCCGATGATCACTTAGCGGCGGTACAGTGCTCGACTTGGCAAAACTAAAGAAGACGGACTCTGTTTAGTACTTAAAAAAAAAAAAAAAAGAAAAAAGAACGTCCCCGAAAGCTGTTAAACGTCATGATTATAACGTGATAGTGGTTGGGGGCAGGGCCGACGAGAAGTAGGGGCAGTGAGGGCTAGAGCCCCGGGACCCGTACCTCTGAAAGGGCCCGTTGTCTCAGCTTTTTATTCAAAATTATTTTACAATGTCATTCGCCGTAGCATAAGATGCAAATTTTAATGTTTTCGTTGTACTAAAGAATGTAAAAGCAGTGTGCATATCTTGGCCAAGCAAGTGTAAGGGGACCCTCAAAAGCTCTCGACGGCCCTGGTAGGTGGACGGTGAAATTTCTAAAAATCTGTCGAGGTACTCCGTCCCTCCTCAAGTCGAGCGCTGGGTGTAGATTTACCGAGAAACCGTACGCGTACCGTGTGTTCGGTATAAACGAATAATTTTGACCTCGCGCGGCGGTATCTTTCGTCAAATCGAACAGTTTACGGACCGATCGAGTACGGGCCCAGCCAGCGGACGAACTAGTAACGTACACGCTCTGGTGCACGTGAGTAATTTTCGCGCGATTACGATTGATTGGTCAGACGCGCATCGCTTGCCGTTGGAATTTCGCCGGTGAAATATATCCGGTAAACGTACGCGAATTTTTTCCCATCAAAACGTTTTCCCGGCAACGTGCAGTTCTACACGTAGCCATTTTTCTGCCGTTCGCGTTCGACGCGGCCTCGTCGGTAATGTATTCGATGCGTCCAGACGTACTGAGTCGTATACACGTTAAAAATGACTCGAAAAATGTGCGTTTTCGCCGACCGAGGACTGAACCGAGCGAGCTGTACGGAACCGGGAGATTTTTAGCAGTGATCTCCTTCGATCGGCGATAAAATATAATAAAATTGTTCAGCGTTTACGCGAAAAAATTCGATTGTCGAACAGATGTTTTTCGATCGATTGAAATCCTTTCGGTTTTCACCGTAGACACTGAACCGTCGAACGTGTCTCTTTCTCTGTTTAGGAATCGTTATCAAAAGTAATTCATCTACGAAAATCATGTTCTTCTCTGAGTATTTCACAAACAATATTATTATTGTTTTTTTTTTTTTTAAATAAATTTTCGTCGCAACGCGATGAGTATATTTTTAAAATAAATTTACAGAACGTAACGCCTGGACGCTGCAGGGGAAACCTACCGTTAGACTTACCGCGCTTTGCATTTTTTCACGAAACAGAGCAGTTACACGCAGTCCGTTTTACAGTTTATGGACAGATATATTAACTACAAAACGTTCTAACACATGCACGTTTAGAAACCACAAAAAAACACGAAAACCGTTCGCTATCGATTTATTAAAACATTACGCGTGGAAAACGTTCAACCCGCTATGTGTTCAGTTTCAGGAAAACGACTACCGATTTAAAACCGAACTAGTGTCCCTTACCCTAAGGCCCAAAGTTGCAGCCGTACAGTACACATACGTATTGTAGGTCAACAGTAATTGCCCACGCGTCACGTATCCGCTCCGATTCGTGTACGAGTATGCGTGTATATTTTATAAAAAAAAAAAAAAAACGTGTACATAATAATTTATAACAACTGCGCGAACCGCAATCGTTTTCGGAACTTAGTGCAATGGTGAACAGTAATAATCATGTGATACGTGTGGGCAACAGTATATTCCGAAATCAACGCTTGTCGTCAATTTCGCGCGGACTGCAGCGTTTCGGAAATTCGGTAGCACACGCGAAACGCCAACGATTCGGAGTGCCCGTTTTGCTCCGTGTTTCTGTACCGCAGGACAACTTCGGATTCGGTCGAGTGCAGAAGACGAAATCACCGTTCGACCGTACGCGATCGACACTATGGCGCGGACAATCAATCGCGCGGTTTTTTATTTCGGAAGTGTATGCCGCGCGCGCATTGTTTTGTTCGCGTTTGAATTGGTCCGAGGGCGTGCGACACGACGTACTCGACCGAGGGTTTGTTTTATTTTTTTTCTGTCTAAGATTTCGTAATCGAAAACAGTGCGAATCGCGACGAACGGTCACGTTAACGGTAGCAGTTGCAGGGCGCAGCGTTACGGCGTGTCTTAATGTATGCCCTGCAAGTGTTATCGATTGTTCTCGTACGCTTCGGGGTACGAATGCACGTCGAAAACATGACGCTGCTCGCACGTTTAGAAGAGCATCTACACGCGACCGTGGCGCTTGTGCAATACAGCTCCGGCGAAAGCCCGTTTATTCCGTGTTCGGTGGAAATCGCTCGAATACGATAATGCGATGTCGAGTGTAAAGCGAATGTGGTCTGCGTGACCGTCGGAACCGACATCAAATTTTCGTTGCGCTGAGAAAAATCGAGTTTAGAATTATCAACTTGGACCGAACAGACGTGTCGAAAATATTTTGTCGGATCGTTTAGTGTACACTACGTGTACCTGTTACGACAGTTGGTATTGACATTATTGGTGCTGTGATAGGTACATCTACTCGATATGGAACTTTGGTCTTTAATCTTACGGGCAATACAATTTAGCAACGCGTTTTTGCCGCGTTGCCGTATTTTCCGCGGAATTCTTATTAACAAGCATGTTTGGGATATGATATCGAATACCGATATTTGTTCGATAATAAAAATAAAAAAAAAATGAAAACCCGATCGTTTCTACAATTTTTTTATTTGTATATTCGTATATAATATATATGTGTATGTGCGTGCGTTACCGTAAATATAATAAATTCGGCACCGATGATGATTAGCCAACTAGAATAATGCTAGGATAAGTTATTCGTTATCTATAATGAACTCGTACCAAAGACATTGACTTGATAAGTCACACTTTTATAGTTCGATACGTTGGCTAGTAATTTTAACATTTTCATTCGTTTTGTAGTCAATGTTATATTTTATGGGGTTTTGCACTAGCAGCAAAATCATCAGTTTTGAAGCGAAAATTGATTTGATACAATGATAAAAATGTCACAACCTTTTGAAAGTTCCTCAACCTCTATATAATGGTGATATTAACATTCAGAGTAAAAATGTCGAATCTTTAAAATTATTATTTTTGATTTAAGATGAGAAAAAAATTTGTGAAATTGATTTTGCTGAAAACCGATGTTATTGTTATTTTTTAAATTAATATTCGTCAGTTTTTTTTTTTTAACTATTTTGGAATACTAGAAGGAAGTTAAAAAGTTGAATTTTTGAACGTGCCAACAATTCAAAACGTGAAAATCATATTTAAAGCAGTCACAGAATACTTTTACCGTATACTGCTGCTTTAACATATTGCAACATGCGATTCAAACGAATGAACGAACAACAGCCTAGTCAAAATAATCGATATTATACATTGTATCAACAAAGTCAATTATTCAAAAGTCTGGTAGGTCGTAAATATATTATAAACAGAAGATAAATATTATTTATATATATACTTGTAAGATACAAATTATGCATGTATAATAAACAGACTTTCCATAACGTCCGTAACACTCACGATCATTATTTAAAATCGTAGAAAAAATATCGAGTTAAAAAAAAAAATATATAAACATAATGAATCGTATGTATACGACGGAAAGAAAAGGTGATCTTTTTACGCTCGGCGTAGCAGCTGTTTTGATATGTGTTTATACATTAGGCATACAACACATTATCCGAGTACATGGCATAGCACGTTCACCTACTGCACGCATCTAGGGGGTTCGAACGATTCATAAAAGGTAAGCTGATATTTATACGCTTTCCCCTTCGTAAACTAGCGGTTAAATTCCCCGAGTTAAATTCCACCGCCGAAATCAACAACGTAACCAGCGAGGATTTATAATGATATACGCGCTATTTCGGCTTCTTTTTTTTTTTTTATATATATTCTCCTCGCAACAACATCATAATAGAGAGCGAGGGAGACAGATAGAGGGGGAATACGCTGCCGATTCGAATGTGTAAGTATTTTTTACCGGATAAACGGCCGTGCATCCGGATACGCGCGGGATCCCTTGTCCGTTATTGTATAATCTCCGAACCGCAGGTAGTGAAAAACTCGACACGCGAAAAAAGCGTGTATGTCCAACGAGAATTGTTAAATTTATCGCGCCGAGTGTTGTAACATCGATTTAAGATTCGTTATGTGTTATCGACAGGCACTTAAACTATAGTTACTATCCAAGCCTTCCAGAATATATGCTTTCGCACAACTACTGAAACGCCCTGATATGTAATGTCCTAATTAGTATGTTAATCAAATAATTCGATAAAATCCGATCGGAAAATCGGTTCGGTCAACGAAACAGCTACTCACTACTACAAACGTATCCGCGCAATTACTAAAATTCAACTGAAACCAGCTCATTGGCGAGAGGGAGGGGGATCTAGCATTACTTCACGGTAACTCGATCATCCTCTACTCAAGCGGGAATGGTGCCGCCACTTAAAAATCGTATAGACTGTAAATTGTCAACGTAAACCTAATGTAAACATAAGATCACTGGGTGCCTTCAACATCAGACTTTCTTTCATTATTCATTTTTGGTTTTTATTATCTTCCCGTAATTATTACTTATTGTACACGCACGCAGCGTAGATTGTAATTTTTTCGAAATAAAATCATAGTTTAAAAAAAATAAAATAAAAAAACAAAAGTAACAACGCGACGTGAACATTATTGTACATTATTACAAATACGGATCTAATACAATGTCCGCGCATTGAACAAATAACGGTAAATATTGAACGACGGTATTCCCTACAAAATGAATTCGATAAAATCTATATATAGTGGAACTTAGATATCTCGAACTCCGGTGTATCGAAGTTTCGAATTTTTTTTCCAGTCCCGATCATTCAGTATTGGAATTACGTGTTTATTCGGTATATCGAATTTCCATACGTCGAATTCTTCTATTAGTCGAAGTCATTATCCGGTACCCACCGCCTATAACGATTCACAAACTCGAATATATGAAGGATTAGATAAAGTCTAAAGTGCCCAGAAGATAAAATGAAGACAAATTATAGAGCTTTTACACACAAAATTGTAATAACGTTGATGTTTAATTATTGTATACTTCAGTTAGTGGCCAATAACGGCGATAAAAAATTACGGACCATATTTTTATTTTATTTTATGTTCAGTTGACTGTCAACCTGTCGTTTGTACTTGTTTGTGATTTCAATTACATATATATTTTCGGTTGTATTTTATTAAGACGTGTGTTTTTTCTTTACAATGTTAAATAAACGACCTTTGAAGTGCCTGAGTGTCACCACGTCACCCGATTTTTCATATATTTTTTTTTGTTTGTTTGTTTGAGGGGAAGGAAAGGAAAGAAGGATTGTATTCAAAGGTAACAGTTTTGTAGCGTGTCATTTAAATAATTTAACGATTTTTTTTTTTTTCATAAGGTTGTACCAAATACTCTCACGAGTGATCTATTATTCTCAATTTCATTTTATTCGTCATTTCAGTTATAATCGTAATGGATTACTTTTCTATCGATACAGTTGTGTTGATGATGTAGAATCGGTACATTTCCCTGCAGAGTTCTTAAATTCACAAACACCATCTGGTATGTATCCTCATAAAATATATTTGAAGGTGGAAATTCCAATCGTATTATGAAAAATTTGAATTCTCATAGGTAATGTTATGAGTCTAGATTCCGGGCCACTTCTCTTACGAAAAATGTGATTAAAGCTGAAATGTAAAACGGATGTGCAAAGGGAGAAAAAATATTTTTACTGAAAATACCATTAAACCCCAACGATTTTCCAATTCACTTTAGAAGAGTTCAAATTCCAATTAAAGTTTGTTTTGCAATAACAAAAAACAAAGCGCAAGGTCGTATTTTAACTTATTGTGGTGCAGGTATGGAAAATAACTGTTTTTCATATGGAAAATTGCAAATAGTATTTTCTAGAGTTGGAAGACCTGTCCATTTATACGTTTATGCACCACAAAATAAAACTCTCAATGTGGTACATCAAGAGGAGTTGACTTGAGTAATTTTAGAATTGAGTAACTCAGTACGAAATAATTTGTAAATATTCATAAATAAACTTCATTAATACAAATTATAATTGTAATTATAGAATCATTTTTAATAATAATATGTGTACGGAATCATTAGAATTATCTGTAAATATTATTATTATTGTCATTTATTTTATTCATAATTCAGCTACTACTACTACTATTCAGAACTTGAACAAATTAAGTAAAATAAAATAAATTTTTTTATTTATTTAAATATTTTATTTTATTTATTTTTTATTTTTTGAAACATAGCAATGTGTATTGATTTAAAAATTTAATTTAGAGAGAGCAGAAACTGCACACGGACGAAACCGGGTAATTCAGCTAGTATTGTATATATCAGCCATAAATATGAATAACGTATTTACTGTTGAAATGGTAATAACAACGTACGTTGAATCGGTTAATCCAACACTTATTGGTTGTGCATAATATTCAAATGTACAGCACGACTGTACGGTAAACGTACCCGCGGTTTCGTAGCTCGTTATTGGTGCACGTTCCAAACGTTCTAAACGGGGTGTTTTTCCGTGTTATTAAAATACATTACCATATTCACCCAGCGGTCCCTACCGCATAACTTCAAAATATAGTGCGTTCGGAATATTCGTAAGCGCAAAATCCCGTGAAATACAACGGTTTCCCTGGGAAATGTTTGCGAAAAAAAAAGACCACGGTTTCGACGAGAATCAAGTATGCACAGTTTCGTTGCACCGATCGCCGTCAAAAGTCCGCCGCGGTCCAAACGGATCTCGTTAGTCATTACAATTGGGCAGTGATGTAATTGCATTAAAAAACTTCACTGAACCGACTAAACGGACTCTGCATTTTTGCATACAAATATAAATTTATATTAAAAATTGCGCTTGTAGGTTTAAAAAGTCGTCTTGAAAAAACGTGAGGACGATAAAACAACACAAAACGTTATGAAACGGAAAGATTAAAGACAAATAGTGTTTGCATTGAACGAGATCGAGTAAACCGTTTTCGAAACGACGAGAAACGGTTGAACCAGCATTAAAATGTCGGTTAAAACGGTCGGAATTGCATTCTATCGGATCCGTTAAAAATTGTAATTTAAACTGATGTTTTGATCGTCGACGGCGACGTGTTGTCCGCGTAACGCGTAATGGTACGGAATTATCGATATCGCCGGTCTTGTCCGTGGTCCGCGAACGCTCGCGAGTGCGTTCGGTCGGACGACGAGACCGCACGGCCGTTGGATGTAAGTTATTCGCGATCGATGATCGTACAGCGCACGTTCACCGCGCCGCGTACAATTCGGCGTTTTTCGGGTTACCGGAAACGACCGCGGCGGTCATCGCGCGGGGGGGGGGGGGGGGGTGGTTATCTGCTGCAGTTCCGGAACATTCACGCCCCCCCCGGTCAGCTGCATTGTTCGACGGGTCGCAGAACGATCAACCCTTTTAGATGGGGGGAGGGGGGTCGGATTACTCGCGGCACGCGTTTAAATCGAAAACGAGCGCGACACGCAAGTCCGCCGGTCGTTCGCAATGCGCCTGGACGAAAACGATATCGCACTTCACCGTAAGACGTTGCACCTGACCGTATTGTTGTTCGTCTGACAAACGTGAAAAGTACCCGTCGGACAGAATGATGCACGTCTTGTGTGCGTTGCAAGTTCGACCGCCCCAGGTGGACGATCCCGTACACATTGGCGTTGACGCGTTGCCCAAAAAATAGTGCGCAACACGCTTGGCGTATGAATATCATGTCGTCGTAACTACGTTGTAAACGTGCAGTACACAACCGGTAACACGAATTTGGTTGTTTATCGATTGAAACCTGGACGAGTCCACGGGATTCGAAAACAACCTATATTTAACCGGTATTGGCCGTATGATACGTCAAAATAGCGTTATGAACGAACGACGAACACGTTATTATTCCGCGGGGCGCACGCGATTCGTCGGTGGTGGATGGACGACGACGGACGCACGGCTACAGCGAAAAAATCTGTGCGCGGCTCATATGGTATACAGCTGCTGCAAGGGATCTCGCCCCCGAAACGGTTTTCCTTTCATTTTATTTTTTTTTAACTCGAAAAGAAAAAAAAAAAATAATAATAATAATAAGACGGATCGAGCACCTACGTTTCAAAAGCGTATATTTTTGTTAAGGATGTAATAATTATTATTATTATTATACTCAAGGGCGTCCGTATAGGAACTTGTCGAGCGGAAAACCTTTTCATTCATTTTTTTTATGTGTTACATTCGTAGACGTAATATTCGTACAGTTGCGATGGCATCCGCTCAATAACAGTACCATATACTACTGTTTATTCCGTGCAACCGCATAAGTGTATTGTGTTGAAAACAAATTAAAAACAGATCTTATGTTACTCGAAAATTCCAGTCAAGGTAACTGTAGTTAAGTAGTATTTATGAGCATATATATTTCCGGTAATACGGCCTAATGTAAGCATAATATTGGCCGACTAGATAACAATGATTTATTTATTTTAATTTTACAAATGTTCACCGATGGGCTTTTGACAATGGCATCAACAATTAATCACAGAATGCTTTTAAGTAATAATAACGGTAAAATAATGGAAATAATTAATATATAAAAAGATTCAAACAGAAAAAAAAGTGTTATTGACGTCACAGATCAAAATCAAATGCTAAAACCTCAGACTAGTGGATTATTCATTAAAAAGTTATGAAAAGATGGGAAGGAGAAACCGTTATCTTGTTCTGGTACGGACATTTGGTATCCTTTGACGTATGCACTCAAGGAGTTGGAATGAATCATCCTTACCGCGAAGAAGGCTGAATAAAAATAATTAATTTGTTCTGTCCCGTCTATAGTTTCTTACGAACAGAGTTTTAATATTTCCATGACAGGCGAATAATTAAGCTGTGGGTGATCGATTTTTAAGAGAAAACCAACGAGACTAAAGAAGCCGAATTGGACTCATTCAATTATTTTGGTCACGATTTGAAGATACGAATTCCAGATTATAGATTAATAATTCCAAGATCGATTTTACTAGAATATAATATAATGTGACTAAACAAGGTGCTGCGTCAAATTGAGTTGTAAAACGTCGTATAAATCCTATAACTCTTAAAGCCTTGTAAAAGATATTTAATATAATACACGAGTAATGTATAAAAAATATCAATGAAAATATTTATTTAATATTACATTATGCGCAAGTAAAATATGTTGTAATAAATAACTAACTTAATATTATTTTTACCCTTACATATATTATTTTTTAAACCACCTTTAAAAGAATATCCATTTTTTTTTTTTTGTAAGTTTTCTTTCTCAACATAAGTTTATTTAAGTGCTCTTGTTTTTTGATAAGAGGTTTCACCTCAATGAAGAATAATGCTAGTAATTTTTTCTTTTATTTATATATTTATTTACCCGTATACATATCAACTAGCAATACAGAAATTATTGTTTATTATTATATTTTTGGTTAGTGCTGACCTAAATAGATTTTTTTGATTCGATACAGTTTGTGGTGAACATGATTAAAGGAATCATCAGCTATAAATATTAATATTCTTCGTTGTACTGTCGTACACCGAAAAATAACGTAGCTCAGCGTACTCAGCGTAGTACTCGACTGAAAACTAAAAAAACACTTAAAAATTTGACATTGTTGGCGAGATTACAATAAAAATAATGTCAAAATGGCGAAATACACCGGTCGTCGTGGATATGGACACGTCACTGTAATTTCGGATTATACGTTTCATGAACATACAAAAAAAAATATATAAATAAATAACGGTTCAGAATTTTTAGTCTTGAACTGTCTAACAAAATCAACCCCAACATTGTAAAAATGTCGTACTAAATGATCTGAAACATTCTGTAAGGGTACGATTTTCCCCGTACTGCAATTTCGGTAGAAAATATTTTTTTTCCATTCAATAATAATTGTAAAATATAAAAAGCCATCGCAACGATAATGTATGCAAAACGTTTTGAAAATGTTCGGAAACAGTTCATAGACTGCGAAACGAGTGCGGGTAAAGTTTTCGAACATCTAATCTCCGAAAGCGAATCGCAGTACAGAAAACCGCATACCATTAGAAAATCCCGACGGTGCACAACTTTTTATCCGCTACGTTTTTACGCGCGCGTATAGTAATCACGTAGCGTGGACGTCGAAGGGATTCACGCGAAAACCGACGCGTGCAGCGGACCGCCGGACGGGGAATCGCAACGGTCCGCGGATGGTGAACCGCTGCAGTCGACGCGGAACGACCGTCAAGTCGTTTTCCCCGATGGTCTATTATAACCGTTGTTATTATACCCGTGGTCATTTTATTGTACGGGATTTGGCCGTAGATGGGTCGGCGGCAAGACGTGTTCGTTATTATACAACGGGGAGGCGGGTCGAGGGCCCGGAGAAGACGGTTATACAAACGGACAATAATATTATAATAATAATAGAACGGCGGACGAGAAACACGGCAAGACAGGGAGAGAGAGAGAGAGAGAGAGAGCGAGAGTGTGAAGTAGAGGGAAAAGGAGAGAGAAATCGGACAACGCGGCTAGCGAAACGACGAGGGGTGGTGTGCGTGCGCTACCGTTGCGGCGAGGCTTGCAGATGCATTACGGATTGCTGGCGAACCTTTCGGGGCGGTTGGACGGGCGGCGGCGGAGGTGGCAGGTGGTTCGCACACGTACACACGGTTATTGTGCAGACTCGCGCGACGCACTCGTCGCGTACACGTACACGCAGTACATTATTATTATGTGCGTGCGTGCGGGTCGGCGAGTGTGCGTACGCACGCGTGCGCTCGTAAACGGTAAGGTACCCGAGGCGGAGGTGGCGGCGGTGGCTCGGCGGGGCGGCGGGTGGTGGTCGGGAGGGGGCACGGCGGACCGTACGCGAACGGAATTCACACCGCGGCGGCGGCAGCGTCGGCGACAACGTCCACGGTGAGGGGGAGGGGACGACGTCTGCGCTCGAGGGGTGCCCCCTTTTATGAATGCGTACGCGGCATGTGTGCGCGAAACCCGAATAATTCAATCACTGCGCGCGCGCGCGCGCGCTCGCGCACCGCTCGTCCGCACCCGCTCCACCCGAGAGCACCCTTAACGCGGCGCAGGTGACTGACGGAAGGGACCGCGCGAGAGGGCCGGTTGTCGTGTGCTGCTGTGCCGGTGTACCGTCGTCGCCGTGTACAAGGTACATGTATACACACATCGACCCCGGAACATCTGCTGCTGCTGCTGCTGCTGCTGCTGCTGCGCCGACGACGCCGCCGTCTAGGAACAATACCGACGCACCACCGGGCCGCCGGCGTTATGTACGCGTGCGTGCGCGCGGCAGATATATATATACACGCGTATACGTTGTCCGTGCGTGCGTGCAACAGAACAGCACGCGCCGCCGCCGCCGTTATTTACTAATAATAATATAACACGCGTGCAGATGTTGGCGGGTGAGCGCCGGCGGGCGGGCGGGGGCGCGTGTACGTGCACAAGAACCGCGTACGTGTACGCCGCGGATACGCGGGAGTACGTGCGCGCACTTTGCGATAACACGTACGTCCCGGTGTTGTGTACCCGGTCGCCTGCGCCGCCGCCGCCGCCGCCGCGCACCGTTTTTACTATTACCGTTTATTACACGGGATTCCGTTCCGCGCCATTTAACGCGCGCGAAACCGTGTGCACGCGCGGCGTACACGTATACAGCTACGCGTTACGATAATGCGCAATACGACCGCTCGGCGTGCGCGGTGTCACGCGACGTTGCGATGTTCACGCCGCGGGTTCGCGGTCGTCGGACTTCGAGTCGTACCGGAAATGAAACGTGCACGGGACGGTCGTGGCGGTGCCGGGGCCGCGGTCAAACCGATCGAGGAGGGACCGCGTGACACCGCAGAGCGCAACGCCCGGGCAGAGGTTTCAACGCGCGTCTTCCGCGTAACCGGTGGACATCTTGTGTGTGTGTCCCGGGCAGATGATCGGAAGGGATTCCCGATGAGCATTACGAGAGCACGAGTTGTACGCGCCTCGCAGGCTCTGTCAGGGGCGGACTGGCCCGGTCCGCTGGTCAGCGATGGCGGACCGGCCTGTCGGCCGTAATATATAATTTTGCCCGGCATTGTTTATAAAAATCAAATATAAAATCGGACAAACATTTTATGATAATAATAATATGACGAATTCTAAACGCTGGATAATAATACACAACGTAATTAAATAAATAATCAAAAACTACTGTGAAAACTGATAAGCGCAAACATCGTAATTGAATAGTAATTCGATAAAAAAAAAAAAAATTGACTTTATTATGTTTATTAATTTTCCGTAAAAAAAATGGCCCGAAGTATTAAAATCGCTGACTGGCCTGTCGTCTATCCAGTCCGTCCCTGGGCTCTGTAATAGCTCACGCGGTCATGGGCACGTGCCTGCGCAGGAGAGTTACCGGGGAAACGCACAGAGTGTTCGAAATGTTCTGCAATGCATCGTCAACACATAGGCGCTCTGCACGCGTTGTACGTACACGGGTTTTCTATCGCGGCGAACGATAAAATTAAAAACGATTTCCGATGGATTACACGGGTGGACGAGTAAACTTCTATTGCACTTTTCGTAATCCCTCGTTTTTTTTAAACTATTAATCGATCGTTTTCATTACTGTTCAATAACCAGAACAGTACGAACGCATACCCTTGCCACTCTCTTTACGGCGCCCATGTACCACCCATGGTCGAATATAATGCTAAATCCACACAAACATTGCATGGACAATTATTGACGATCTCAAACTCATCGTGTACGCCACAATCGAGTTTCTGACTAGTGGTTGACCCGATTCACTCGCATCGAGATAATGACGTGCTTTTAAAGTGCATTTATATAAAGAAGGCGGTCGAGGTATAACGTTACGTTCATATATATATATATATAAGTATAATCCACTGTAATATGATATAACAATAATAGTATGTATCACGAACAATACGGAAAGCCTACCTGGGCGATATGGTTATTACGGTATGGTATTACATGCATGGGCAACAGAGGCGGCTTGTAAAAACCATTGTTTAGGTACATTTTGGTTAGATTAAAACTTACCAAGTGTACCAGTATTTAGTGATATATAATTAACGTTTTAACGTCAAAGTAGTTATAATGTAAGTCAAGCAAAGCCGGTACAATTTAATAGGTGGGCGGTTTAAATCAGTACACCCCGATAAGACGTAAATGTTCGAACCGCCTAAAAAATAAATAATAGTAATGATTTGCATGCGACTACCTGTGTATTGCTCGTGCCGAAGCTGTTCCAGTCGAAGACGGTGTCGATGATGAAAATCGGAACACCAAACTTTCGGAATCCACGTGTTCCGCAGAAATCCACTGTTTGGACTTTTAGACCATTATCATCACTTGCCGGCATCGAACATGGACAATGACTGGTACACGCGCGATTTTCGGACGTTGAAAGAACAACGGAGTGGGTGAACAAGTGCAAAATAGCGATTCTCACGGATTTAATAGGGCGGAGACTTGGCTCGTGAATGCGTTCTCCTGGAACTAAATGTAAAATAAAAATTGAAAACGCGCTCAGATCGCCGTAAATCTACTACGATACGTCGACAGTTGGATCGCGAATGAAGAGATATTGGTAATTGGTTATTAGTAGAGGCGACGTGTGTGATATATTTTAATTAGCTACATTAGTTAATCGAACGTGCAAGTCGCTCAACCGGTTATCCACCTTTTCAATGCTCATTGCCCGTTAACTGATATTATTTATCACCTAATCTGAAGCATTATACAAGAAAATTAGGTTTGGAGAATGAAAAATGCTATTTGAAAGATACGTTTATAATTTATTAACTTTGTTTGTAAAGTTAATATTGTTAATTTAGTAGAACGTAAGTCAACCCAGCAAGGTTTTTCCAACTTACAGACGAAAGGGAAACTAACATCTGAGAACGATCACACACACTATATTTTACTAGTAGGTGATGAAATCACCGACTTAATTGAGTGACAACGAAAAATCCGGTGTCTATTACATTTTATTCTATACCACGAAGCCGCAAAAGTACCACTGCAGATAAGATCCTGATTAATATGGAATATAAATAAATAAATATGACTACGGTATCATTTGGATTAAAGTGATAAAGAACAATGCTTTTAAAATTGTATAGAACTTGATATTATATGATCCCATTACACTTCTTTTACTAATACCTTTTGGAAAAATAACAATCACATCATTATTATTTATCAAGATTAATGTTGGCTAATATTAAACTTGTAATATAACAGCGTTAATGTAATTGATGCAGTGCAATGCACTTAAAACAGGTCTTCTTGAAGTAAGGTAAATTGAGTAAGGCAAGGATATTATATTTGACCAAATATTTCATCTTATTCGGTGTGTACTATCCGATGTTATTAAAATAAGTTTTGATCTTCTTGGAAGTCAAACATTTGATCAAAGTTAGTTTGTTGAGATAACTATAATATAAACCTATACAAACAGTTATATTTGTTCAAAACAAATCTGAGAAAAGCATACGGTGATGGCGTTTAGAGCACTCAGGGTCTAGTGCTTTCACGCTATTAAAAACGAACCGAATGCATTATATACAGTAGTGTTAAGCAATATCAATAATCTAACCGTATATTAATTTTGCAATAAAAATAGATTGATATAACATTTTAGAATTTAAGAAAACAATTGTACAATAATCATATAAACAATTATGTTAATTACCATGTAAGCAATACATATGTTTAATTAGGTTAAGCGAATTGATAAAAGACAGAAGACGCGTGAATAAAAGGTCCTTTATGGAGGTCTGTGTGACTCTAACAATATGGAAAACACATGCGTTATTTCCATTGTTACCTAAATTTAATTTGTTTGTTAGCACGATTTAATCAGCGTATACGACAATACATAATTCACTGCCTCTGTCAGTATTGAAATCATACAAAACTTCAAAACAAAACTTTATAATTTTTCAAAATAAATATTATTTTCAATCCTTGAGGACACAAAAATCACGAATTCACACGTGATGTTTCTCTATTAAAATTAATTTTTTCTTACATCGTATGTACTAACTTCTAACGCGTACTTGTAAATACTCTTTTAGTTCCACAGCGATATTTTAATTTGTTAAGTGCTAACCTTGTTTAACTAATCACTATAGCATACTTATATACAACAGTGTTTTAATTTAAAAATGTGTTGCTTTCTTGACTACTTTTTTTTTTTTTTGTTATCGTTCATAGTAATAACGATTTGTATACACACGTATGTAATATAATACTTATTATCACGTACCTATACACTTAGTGATTCGTTTCCGTGGATACACGGAACACACTAATAAACTATTTATTATTATTTAATCCATTAATTTGAGGAATGCGGACTTTTTAATTGGTAGGTACCCACTTCCAAGCATTATTCTCATTAGCATATTTCGGCAGTCGTTCTCACAGAAAAAGGTTTCTTTCTTTTTCGATAGCCATTCGTTTTACCATAATATTATTATATTCTTTCAAAATTGGATATATTTTTGTATTATTTTTTATTCAAATTATAAAATAATTACATTTCACAGTATTATACGTCGCACGAGCGAAGCAACGAAAGTATTGGTTTTACAATGGTAATTTATTTTTTCCAAGTATAAAACCCCCATTAAAAGTTTTACGTCACAATTCTTTACGTGCGAAATTAAGTTCAGTGTATGATTTCGATTGAAATACATAATTTTTCGATTTTCTTGGTTGAAGCTCTAAAAGTGTATGGAAAATAAGTAAATTATATCGCGAGTAATTGCTTGATTTCAACATAAAACATTTGCTATTTTTTTTTTTTCCGGCAAAATAACTAAAAACTGTAGCTTTGTGTATAAATAGTACTTGACGTTTTAAAAGAATATGATATATTTCTTTCGGGGCCTATCTGAATTTAAATGTCTCGACCAATAATTATATTTAATATCAATACGTGTCCGATACACGAGAATCGTCATTAATTGTACGCGACGATGTGAATCGTTTTGCTATCCAATTTTAAGACACTCACTTAGTTCACTTGTTTCGTGTTTGGTGTGTACGCATTTTTTTTTTTTTTTCTGTTCATAATAAAAATGGATGAAATAGTCTAGCACAAAGAAAATAAAAAATAAAAATACTTTTAATATAACATCGTTAAAATATTTCATCACCAGCCATAACTGTGCGTATTACACGCGGTATGTTCTCGGGAGACGATTAACTTTTTTACAATGATCCGTGCAGCCCGCTGCAGCGTGCAACGGTTCGGGATAGTAACATAATCCGTTTAAAAGCAATTTTCATCGAAATCCAGCGACGAGTAAGATCCAACAACAACTGCTCTGGATAACCATGTAACTCTGTCTCACCATGTAGTAATACGCGTTATGGCGTTGTGCATAAATATGCATTCATAAGTTATGCATTCCTTATACGTACGTACAGCTTATAAGTTATAACTATTATAAAGATATTTTGATAGCTACATCCTGTGTAACGTACACGCTTCCGGCGTGATGATTATATTATGTCAGGCTTTTGTGTTAGAACTTCATTATAGTTAAATTTTAAAAAATCCTTGAAAGTTGTGAAGACACCACATTTTTTATTCTTATATATTTCAGATATATAATTGTTCATATCAATAGAGTGCAATCGGCAATGTTTGTGAAAAATTCATTTTTAATTTTCTAGTAAAACATTAGATCCATGTACGAAACATACAAGCATTCAATTAAATAAGTTATTTTGAAAAGGGAACATCTCTAGATATTAAAATTTTACGGGAGAGGAATGAGACTTATTAACATATCCGATAGATGTTCTATATTTGAAATAAATTAAGTAAAATTGCACATAGTGTAGTAACACTAAGTAAAATTACACATAGTGTTACTATAGGAACATGTGAATATGTTTTGTTTTTTCAAGAAATGGTGTGTTTAGATCAGGGTTGATAACATACGCGTATAAAACGTTTTATACGTTACACGTATAATACCGCACGTATAAAACGTATAAAATTACTAAAACGTATAAAATTACTAAAACATATAAAACGTATAATATGTTTTGTTTTTGAAATTTATTTTTAAAAATTAAAAATACTTCCTATTTTAGATATCAAGTCAGGTTTTTTATTCTTATACTTAGTAAAAAATTATATATTAGGTAGGTAATATATTACAATATAATTATTTTATAATTATAAAAAAATTATTTTTATTTGCAATTTTCTTTCTTATTCTTTCAAATAGGTACCTAAAAATAAAAAACAATAAAATAATACCACAGACACAAAATTTAATATATTATTATATTCCTATTCATATTGCAAAGAAAAATTTATAATATACATTTATGTTGTCAAGTTAATATGGAATATTTGTATAAAATAAAATAATTTATATTTCCTTTGACACTTCTATTCTTTATAAAATAATAAAAGAAAGAAAAGAAGAAACCATTACTTGTGTACAATTATTTAAGGGAGTAGTTAATACTTAATAGTTTTCTGGAACGGTCTGGATTCAAACGGTTCTGGAGAGAATTGTGAATGTATGACCAGTTTGAAAACACTATCTAACTGGGCAGTTGACACTGGTAAATTTAATAATTTATTTCCCAATCCTCTTAATTCTGCAGGATGCTTATTTTTGTTTATTAGTGATTTTATTTTTACACTATATACAACACATATAATTATGAGTTTTATACTGTACGATTTATACGTTTTATACGTACGTATAATACGTGTTTTATACTATACTGTATTATACGTTTCAACCCTGGTTTAGATACAAGTAACTACTTCTATAAAAATCTAAATATGTCAAAATATTGAACATATTCCCTTTTCCAAACAAGCCATTCAATTGCATAATGTGTTCGCGAAAATTTTTTAAAAACATTTTCGACCTGTAATGTTTTATACAATAAGTGCGCAATCGATAATAATTTGTGAAATAATAAATTTTAATTTTCGATCAAACACTAGATCCATGTATAGCATATTGCGTCCGCATACAAATATTGACGCGCGCTTTGAGTTGATAATCTACCGTGATTAAAATTAACATTTAAAAGGATTCTTCAAAGTGTAGACTCACTTAAAAATACAAGATCGCGATTGATTTAAATTTTCAACGCGAAAACACATCTCTAATCCACGATAACTTCATTGCGCTTTTTCAATATATCATGTAAGTACGGATGTACATGTGTTGCTTGTGTATCATTTTTTTAGACCTCGATTTTAGAAAAATACTTAATTTCCGTTTTGCGTCAGAGTTTGCCGTATTCAACTGGAATCATTTTTGGCAAGCTGCGATCATTATTCACGTCCAATAAACGTTGGGAGATTGATGTTAAAATAATTTCATCGATTTTACAATACAATTGTTGTTATTATTAATGACAATAACTTGGTAGAATATACAACAATAACCAATAAATAAATTAGCATATTTTATACGTTGATGCATAAAACACTGAAATTAAAACACTATTAGTGTCTGGATGGAATTCATTATTATTGTACTTTGATTATCTTGGTCGGTTCAGTATAAATATATTACACGTTTATTGTATACAAACTTTGCATTTACGCAAAGCACAATGATCATTTTTTAATTTCCACTCCTATATAAATTGGTAATTATTTTTGCGAATAGTGAATATTTCATTGTTTACATTTTGATATAAATTCGCAGTTTATTTAACGATCAATAAAATAATTTCCAAAACAATAATGCGTATTTTCCGTAGTAAAGTGTTATAAGTATTATATCTATATTATTTTCGGTAATAAATTTAATCTTGGAATTCACGTTTAATTCACCAGTGTTCATTTTTCTGTACAGAAATGCAACCAACAAGAATTGTTATTAAACTCAGTATATTATATTGTGTTTCAATTCACCGTCTGATATATAGGTATGATACTATATTCTATAATGCATTGCTCGTAAATTATAATGTTTACGCATAATGAAAATAGCAATAAGAAATTGTAGAATCAGTGAGAATTCTCACCAAACGAGTAACAGCTGAAAAATAAATAAAATAAATAGACTTAGTTGTTTCTAAGGATTTAAGGTCATTTAAATGGTTTTCAACATAATTCTTTGTTCGAACCATTGATTACGGTGTGAACCGTATCGAGTAAATAAACCAAAGTCGCGTCGGAAAGAGTGTTTGTTTAATTTTTCTTTTCTTTTTTTTTTTTTTAATAAATAATAATATGTGTACAACAGTAGGAAATTCGTCTGTTTGTCGTGGACATCACGTTTTACAATCAATAATACAAACACACTATCAGTATGACATTTTTAAATCAATATAAAGAATTTATTATATGCTTTACTCGCGGCCAAAATTCAATCATTTTGATTAGACTTTTTAATTAATTGCAAGCATCGATGTGGATATTACACGCAGCCGTTGGATATCTGTGCAGTGTGTACACAGTTTTTTCTTTCTCTTCTGTTGCTTTGTTACTACGTAAAAGTTTAACAATCAGAGTTCTTTTTTTTATAATGATAAAGTATACGTTCTTGTTTAAAATTATCTTTCAAACAGTTGTTTTTTCTTTTGAACTTTTAATTGCATTTTGTGACGTGTTCAGAATGATGCAAGAACAAGTTAATAGTACAGATAAAGATTATTTATTTATTTTTGTTGACAAAATTATAATAAAAAAAAGCAAAACTCTTAAGTCGGGGGATTACTAATCCATACAGGGATGGTATTATTGTATTGGCGTTTTAAATTTGAAACCAATGTAGCATTGCTTTTCAAAAAACGATTCTCAGTGAAAGAGATTGGGTGAATAAATTTATAGAAGACCAAATTTTGTAAAAAGGTTGGTTAAAACTTTTAATGTTCTAACTTTCGTTACGAAAAACTCGTCTAGAATTGCAAATTGAAATTTGCATGTGCCTTTAACAGCACAAACTTCATTAAAATATTTCGAAACTGTGAAATGTCTTTAATTAAATAACGAATATCGTCTGGAGGAAAATAGTTGAAGTATTTGATTTCGTTAAAAATTCCATTTTACAACACTTATATATCAATTTCCAGTATTTATTTTTAAGCTTCAAAAAATATTATATATTCTTGCATACAATTCTCAAACTTCAAGTGTAAAAATTAAAAATTTTATGAATTTTTAACTACATAAAAGTAGCGGATTTTTGTGATTTTTATCGTTTTGTCAGCATTTAATATTTAAATGATTGTATTTTTTTTATGTATATATATCCCTTCTTTTCTTTTGATATATACACGAAAAAATATTTATTAAATATTCAAGAATTTTTGTCAAACCAAAATTATTTTATTAATATTATTAAATAAAAAAAAAAGTCTAAGTGAACATGAATTTTCTACTATTACCTTAAAAATAATCTTTTGAAAATTATATTATGCAGTAGCTCTCAACCGGTGAAAGGGGGTGGGGGGATTTAAATACTGCACAGGGTTATATAGTGATGATGATCTAACAGGAATTTTAATTACATAATTTTGCAGTCAGTAAATTCTAAATCAATAAATTAACTTTCGAACGATCGCCCATCGATAACAATTTTACAAGCATTTTATTATGATTGATCTCTTCGCAGGTTAGGTTATCTTTTATACAAAATTGACAGGAAAAGCTCCCTATGCATCAATCAGATTTGTGTCTACTTTTTTTTTTATCTATTTTTGTGATTCTGATTTTCCACACTTTTGAAAATATAAAGCAAACAAAAAAAATCAGATGGACGTGCAAAATAATATGCATTGTGCGTTGTCAATAATATCCCCACGGATTATGGACGAGGCAAAGAAAAAAAACGATCACAAATTTTTCATTAAATTTTTTTAATTAAAATATTTAGTATAGAACTGTATACAATTATAACATTAAGTAGATTAATATTTTATGTTTTGTTTTTTTTTTTTTTTTTTTAAACGATAAAAAAGTATATGTCATTATGATTATTCGCGTAGAATGTAGTTATTTTGTATCGCTAAACGTAGGCGGTTGAGTCTTATGAAAACGTACGACGGAGGCGTAGAATAAAAATGGTTGGGAACCACTGATCTATGGTAAATAATTTACCATTAACATTATAACAATTGTTGTTATGAGCATTCAGCGAGAATAGCATGTTTCTACGGCCGTTACGCGTTTGCGTTCCGATGAAAACGAAAATTCCTGTTCACGGGTAACCGGTATTTTTCATTATTCGTTATAACGATTTGGAAGACTGTTGGGAAATCCGTAAAACGACCAGCTATCGCAGGGCATTTTTTAGTGATATTTTACTAGGTGTCCACTTTTCAAAAAAAAATTAACTAACATTTATTAATTAAAAAAAAAACAACAAATTATAAAATTAATACAAACTTTGTTCTTATATATTATATTTAAAAATACATATTATATTTCATTAATGGCTAAAATGGTTTTTTTTTCTGAAAAATTTACTGATGAAGTCACGATGCTTATAAGTGGACAAATCAGGTTCACGATAGTAAAACCACGATTTAAGATATACTATATATATATATATATATATATCTTAAACCTTGAGTAAAACACATTAGATAAATAATACTGATAATAGTATTACAGAAAAGATGTAATCACTTATCACTTCAAATAAGAACACTCATATATATACATATATACTGTATATCTGTGTTACGGACACTCTCCGAAAAGTCTGATTACGACCACCATGTAAATTAAGCCAAGTAAATTTACTTTATCATGATTACGACCTAAAGGCTACCAGTGTTGCCTGCAAGAAAACCATTTTTATTTTCCGATAATGAAGTTTAAAAAAATTAATTTTGAAATATATAATTAATAATATTACCAACAAACAACTATTACATTTTTTCTGTATCATTTAGATACAGGACGTCAGGACACCCAGTGGGCGAATTATTTCATTACTGGGTGTCCAACTAGTCTTAACTGGGTGTCCATTTGGACACAGAAAACATACTTAAAAAATGCCCTGAGCTATCGACTAGACAACACGTTATGTCGGAAAACCGTCACGCGGACCGCGACGACCGGTGCGGTACAGTGTTTGCGGCGGCGCGCGCGATCGGAATCGGCTACGGTAAGACCGACACGTTCGTGCGACAACACCGTAGGTAAGTGATGGTTGGGTCGCGTTGTTGAAGACCACGGTTCGGGTTCAGGACGCGCGTGCCGAGACTACGTGTCGCGAAAACCCTGCCGCGATCGCCGCGCGTAACAACACGCACGCACTCCGACGAGGTCCTTCCCCTCCCCCGCCGCGCGATCCCTGGTGAACGGCGCGCGCGTATCGTCCCTCGCATTGCATATCCGTGCGCGTACGACCACCACGGGGGGGTATTGTGCGCGCGCCCGTAAAACACGTCTTTTGTGTCCGACCGACCGGTCTGCACCTGTACGCGCGCACGAAAATCCCGACAGCGGACGATCCATCGCCGTGCGGTCGCGTCGGCGCGATCGCCGTCAGATCCACAATGATCCGTGGGCACGTGCACCGCGTTCAGGTACCCGCGGGAACAGGTGCGACCGTGCCGTGCGATGTTATCTGCGCGCACCCCCGTCCGCGGACGGACGCGGATTTGGAACGGACACGTAGCATACATTGGCACGACGACGAGTTTCCGCCGATCAGATAACACGAATCGGCGCCGGTGGACGTCGTTTCGAACGCGAAAACCGTTTCGACGGTCACTGGAACGGTTGTCGTGAAAACAAATAATAATAAAGAAATCGGATCGTGCACCGGAGTAATATGTCGCGTTGTACGCGTGTTAAGGTGCGATTGCTATGACGCGTCAGTTGTGCGCGATCGCTGGAAGGTAGTAGACGTACGTATATGTAGAAAATTGAAATAAAAATTCAAGATGAGTCAACTTAATCTGTTGTCATATCTTCCTTCTTGAAGAAATCAAAGAAGAAGAATTTCTTATAGAGGAATTTATAAAAGAACAGGGGAATGCAAATGAACATCCCTTATTTACGTCCAGGCCAGAAGAAGGATTTTTTGAAACACATATTAATCGGCATTTAATATATGACGACAAAAAATTCCGCGAGTTTTTCATGCTAAATATTGTATTAATCAGTTCAATTACGTTCTGCATCTCATTGAAAACGATATCGAGTCAAATCGTATAAGCAATCGAATTTGGCCACCGTCTCTACAAGTTTTTCATCTTCGATGATAGAAAAAAGTATTTTTGACGTGGCGAAAGTATACAAAAAAATAAATATATATTATATCATACGAACGCGTGTGCGTGTGCGTCTATACTGCTCTCCGACCGGACGGTCGGTGCGGCTCTTGCGGCTGTTGGCCACCGCATAGTTGTTGACGCGTTAAGGGAAACGTATCCATTAGATAACATGTAAAGCAGTATACTGCGTCAGATGCGTCATAGGAATCGCACCTTTACCGCGTGTACATTGGCGAGCGGCGAGCGTCGAGCGGCAGCGTCGGTGATGGCTCGGAGCATTGAGGAGCGTTATTTTTCAGCGGCATGCTGTTTTTCATTCAACGACAAATAGACATTTGTCAAATTTTTACTGTTGTAGTTCACCTGTTCTGTGAAAATGTCGTTCATCACAGTGGAACGTCTTTCTTTAATCTTAGACAATCCGTTTTTACGAAGTAAAATGTTTAAAAAAAAAAAAAAGAGTCGGCGTTCACTGCATCTCGGCATTTTCCGAGTGATTTTCCTAAATCTTCCCACATTTTCTTGTTCCGTTCTACATTTTATACTGGAGATGTGTATCATCCCACAGGGAAGTTCTTGTTCGGACCTCAGAAATAATAATGTTTTCGTTTTGAACAGTGAACCTATACTGATAATAATCTGACAAGTGAACAAGTCAATAACAGAAGTCCATTGAACAAATATTATTATTATTTGGGAAACTGAGTACAATTCATTAAATAGCAAATTAAACGTTTTGATGTTCATCCCCATGACAGAAATTAAATAATCGAGACTATTTTTACATTGGACGTAAAATATTATAAATATAATAAATATTTCGCATGAGCGGCGAGCGGCAAAATTCAAACATGTTTGATTTGTGACGCGCCGCGCCGCTACCGCTCACCGCTAGTAATCAATGTACACACTCTGATTTAAATTATATGGGTTTAAATTTTTTTCCGACTCGCCGCTCGCCGCTCACCAATGTACACGAGGCCTTACGCTATGTCCTAACTGAATCCGTGTGTTGCGTGCACGCAAATAAAACCAACTGCAACAAAGTACGGACATGTCCTAACTGGCCGTAATATGCGTGCGATGCGTTTTAACGCACCGCACAAAATAGAACATGCTTTATTTTTCAACGCAACGTTCTGCGGGCAAGACAGTTTGGTTACGTAAATTTAAATAAATATTCTTGTATTCACATAAAATTTGTAATTTTTGCGTTTAAAAAATGGATCTTCTTATTTCTGAAGTACAAAGAAGAGCGGTACTTAGGAATAAATGAGATCCAAAATGTACTTATTGTCATTCGCGTGTAAGAATAAAATAAATTATCATCAGCGCGTAACTGATTATAAAAATGATGAAATTCGCCAGATTCAAACCTGTCTTTATAAATTTGATGTACATGTTTCATTTGCGCTTTTTTTTTTTAAAAATAATCAATTTATGCACTAAACTTTAGGATAATAACATTTTACGTTGCCTGCAACTTCACAACCTCTTGTACATTGCACGTCTGAATTCATCGACGTCAATTTTGCCAACAAAATGTTGCATTGCGTGCGTTGCGTTGCGGGCGAACGTATAAACGCAACGCACGGATTCAGTTAGGACATAGCGTTACTCTGCGGTCGACGAACTGGCGTGGTGCGCGACGAAACCCGTACCGATAGTTCTGCGAATGGTGTCGCACGCACCGTCCGCGCAACGACCAGACCAAGTTTTCCAAACTCGAACCCAACGCTCGAATCGTTCGCACACGGTGTTCGATTGGATACGGGAAAACAAGACGAATGCACGTTGGAAACGTTCGACTGGCCGCTCGCCGTTCGAACGGCTGTTTCTCGATCTTCATCCTCGTCAGCCACGGCACAGGGAATTCGTCGGAATCCCGAAGGGATCTGATGTTTGGTGACCAGACGCGAATCACGCGTCATCGGGTGATCACGAAACCGGTACGGGGAAACGCGCCGTGCAGCTTGTGCGCGCACGTTGCAACGCAGTCGTGCGCAGGTGCTCGTACCCGTGCAACGCTAAAAGCGTACAATATCGTTTGGCGATGGTCATTAAATATTTACCGTACGAGTGCGGGAGAGATTTCCCACCGATCGGCAAACAAAAAACGTGTTGTCGTACGAACGTCTACGCGGACGAGTGCTGCGCACGTGTTGTAATGGCCCGTTCTTACGCCGCGTCCAACGGAAATCCGAATCGCGCGTCCCATACGAACGATTCCGCATCGCGTTCATCGCGTGTGTGTCCTACGCGTGTTTGCGGAACGATGAGTACGATTCCATTCTTTATCACTAAAATGTATCTCGGAATTGTCCATGCCATTCGTTCCATAAAACGCTTTTGCGCGCCCGATACGAACAGCTCCATTTTACTATTCAAATTGATACCATTTAAATTATATGTGTTGATTTAAGAGTCAGTTACTGTAAACGAATGATAATTCGGCGTTCACATGCATTTATACGTGTGTTGGTCGACACAATGTACGCAATGCGTTGCGTATTTGCGGCGGAAATAATACGATGAAAAACAAAATTGTTTTCAAACTCGTGCGGCGAATATACGACTCTCACCCTCCACCTTGGGCACGTCGAATCATGTCTACGGTTTTGTTTAATATTTTCATCGCATTGCATTAAACGGATTTACGTTGCACTTTACGTATGCATTGGAGTGGCAAAAAAAAAGACAGGGCGGAACTATGGATCCATCCCAATATCATTTTTAACCGTTTTACAGACACGAATCGGTTAAACGTGGTATCATGCGTATAACCTGTAATGTTAAGTTCAACATGAGCAGGGCCGACGAGAGGGTGGGACGGTGAGGGCTAGGGCCCCGAGGCTCATACCTCCGAGAAGGCCCGTCGTCCCAGCTTGTATACAAAATTATTTAATTATCTCATTCGCCGTAGCATAAGATGTAAATTCGAATACTTTTATTGTACAAAGTGTGCACAAGTAGTATGTCAAACGAGTGCAAGTAAAGGGGGCCTGGAACCGATCAGCCCCGGGGCCCTCAGAAGATCTCGCCGGCCCTGGATACGAGTTGGTTGTCGTTCGTAGAACACTGTTTCCCTATGCAATCAGCTGCGTCGACGGTAACAATAGGATAGAACAGATTTTTCTCGAACGTTTTCTCTTCAAATCGATGGCTTACTATTTTAATTTCTGACCCGAGCAATTGTTTTGACCGAACCTAACCGTTTAGCGAACTTTTCGGTTAAGCGCTAAACAGGACGTTTTTTAATGAGCCGTGACAGGGAGAGACACCGAATCCTCACGCGCTCCCGCAACCCCTTTGATCGTTGTACACGATCAACATTATTTCTCGTCCTCCGCGCAGCATCCGCGAGTACCTGCAGATCGCTGATCGCGTGCATTATTTTGTGTTACGCACATTGTTCACAACGCAAGTCGTTCGATCGGGTTCCGTTTTTCTTCCGGCAACCGTCCGACGTTCGACTATTTCGCGCACGTCAGATCGATCCTTGATAATACCCGACGATCGTGGTCCGTACGCACGAAATGTTTTGGATCGTGACCGCGCACCGCTCGCACGGTAAAACGTACACGACCGCCGCCGCGCACGTGTACGGGTTTTCGCATTAGTCAGGCTTAGCGTTCGAGAGCGTCGTCGGGTATTGATTGCTGTAAGACCTCTCTCGCGTAAAATATTCATGCTCGTTCGGAGGTACGAAACGCGCGCGTCCGTGGAGATATTTTCACCCCGCGGCCGCGTCGCAACACCGTCCGCGAACCAAATCGGCATTACATAAGATCGTCGGCGACCCGAGTTATCGTCGTATTAACGATAAACGCGCGCTGCGTCCGTCGTCATTTACAGCTCGTCGAACGCGTCTCCGAGTCGTGTTATACCGTCATAATTTGGTTTGCACGTGACAAACGAACACTAACGAATGCAACAGTGCAGTACGTTTAATACGCGTGTTCAAGTATTCAAGTTGCGCGTACAAATAAAAAAAAAAAAAATGTACATCAAATTATGTTATACTCATAAATATATTTATATTTTTTTATATATTTATTTATAATATTTGTATATTTTATTTCGAACGGTTAAAAATGTAAACGATACAGGTAGCCCTCGTACACCGTATTGTGCACAGTCGAATTCAAACGAACGTCTTTCGGTTCGTCTTTATTTCAATATTTTCACTCTGTTTTCAATCCCAGTATAAATCGGTCTAATTTCTTTGACGTAGTCCAGGAAGGCCTCCGATTCTGTAACACCTGAAAACGAAACGCACAATAATATTGCGATCAGGGCGAATTTCTTTTGAAACGTAACAATATATTTTTAATTTTAACATTGGACCTCGAATTGTTGTAACGACTAGTACGTAGTATATGTATTATACGTATTATGTGTTATAATCTTAATGTTTTCCACATCATACTCGGGGTGAAATCGATTAACATTAATCAAGCGATTTAAATCTAAAAAAGTGCAAATTTTTGATGGTATTGAATTGAATTAAGGTAAACCGAATTACTAGCAACAACCATTTAAATTGGTTATCTCCGTTGATCAACGATTTATTACTCGGCGATACTCATTGATACTCGTATTAAATTATATGTATTCAAATCTCATCGTTTTTAATTATTTTCCATATTTTTTTTCCTACGGAATTTCAAAGTAAAAATAATTATATACGTATTTAGTTTGTTGCGAAATTAGAAGCTGAGTTTAGTGCGACACGATTTTTTAATGGATTTTAATAATATTTGAGGCAAGAATAAATTTATGTTTATATGAATAAACATTAGAAAACAATGATTGTTAATTTCACTATTCGTGGTTTATAATAACTTAATTCAATTTAAAACAAAACAAACAAACAATATTTGTATTTTAATAATTATTTCAGCTGTATGTAAATTTTTGTTCCTCTTTAGTTATTTCATTTACGGAGCGAATGAATACGTGTTAATTGTAACTCCAGTTCTGACGGTATTCGACAAACACGAACAAATTTATAATTTTGAAATGATATTTATTTGAGTTATGTTTGTACATATTTATTTGGAGTGAAACTTGGAACTGTCCATGTTTTTTAACGGATCGAAGAATAAAAATGTATTACTCGGCGCTCGCGTAAAATTCGTTAGATGTATAATAAAATTAATATTATTATGGTTGTTCAATTTAATTTCTGAATTAATTTTAGTACTGAATTTGCCGATTCGAAAAGTATAATCAAGCAAGTACATACAGAGTTATACGGAATCTTAATGTATTTTCAATATTAATTTGTTCGTCTTTTTTTTATGTATAAATCTATAATGCTTTAAAAAAATAATTAGTGATCACATGTTTAATAAGTTTTAGTTTGCAACGATTGAACACCTCGTTTGAAAGTACCACATTTTTTTTTTTTTTTTTAAATAAATAATGAATTTAATTGTATATTTTTGATAATTTTTTGAGATGTATCATCGAAATCGAATTATATCGGATATAAATCGGATCATTAAATTCCAACGACAACAATATATTTATACAACAACAGAAATATATTATAATGTTATATTGTATGTAAAAATTTCAATCGATCCGATAGTCCATTCCTATTGATTTCTAGATATTTTACCCGCGAACTGGAGTACACACGCAATCAACAATTTTACAAAATATAATTCAATCGAACCTCTATTTAACGAACTTAATGGTTTTTTGAGAAAAATATTGTGAGATTGTTTCATTGAAAATAATTACGTAAAAATATACGAAAAAAATGTAGTGCATATAATATAATCATGTTAGTATAGAGTTATGATGAGGACACTTATACGTATGCACACTTTGTTTTATTATTTTCTGTCGAAAAACTGTCTTTTGTAGTTATATCGTGTTAAACTACTTTAGTACCGTTCTGACTAAAAAAGTGGTAGCAATTATTTGAATAATTATACGTTTTCCGAAAAATTTTCGGTATGCTAAATTAGTAGTGGTTGGGGAGGGGATGTAGCAGTTGCCCCCGGCGGCGATTTCGAAAATTTTGAATTTTTCTAATGTATTTTAGTTCTTAGGAAGAATTATTTATAATTGAAAAATTAGTATAACAAATAGTAATAGTAATATATTCGTTATATTATATTGCCTATCGCAGAATTATCATGCGAGTGAGCGTTCAGCATACTATTAATATGACCATATTATCATTATATCGCTCGGTATTTTCTATTTTCGTTCGTATAATCGTATTATCGTATTATTTTCGAGCATAAATTGTATATAATATGTTCACAGCAGTCAACATACTGACACATAATCGTGTTTTTCGTACAACCGTATGGCTGTATTATAATTTATAACCATCATATTATTAAATTTGATATTTAAATATTATATTATTATGTAATATTAATTTTTTAATGATTTATTTGTTCACTACCGAGCGATTTTTTTTTTTTATTATTATTATTCCGTTGTCTTTTGAGTCATGTATGCTGTAGTCATAGTTAACAACGAGTTAATTAATAAATGGTTAATATTTAATAGTTATTAATTAATAAATTTAATTAATTATTAGTTGGTTAATAACTCGACGAGTTTAATTCTCGTTAACCGTCGATTCTCTATTGACTGAAAAACAAATGGGCTCATTAGTTTTTCTTCGTTTAAATAAGAGTGGAAAGCGCAAGGTTAAATGGAGCTGAATTTTTGGTACTGGTTTGTTATAGCCCCGCCACTCAGGTTTGTTATCGCCCCGCCGTTCATTAATCTAATAATTCGATAATTATGATTACTGATACTTTATAAAATTTAATGGAAAATACGTACCATCACTATTAGGTACCTAATAATCAATAATATAATAATATCAGAAACTGATACATCGATCAAACATCGTAGTATGCATTTGTTCGTCATTTGTTTGTTTTTCAAAATTAATTTTAATGATTTTTCAACACAAATACCCGATATGAATGCTGGAATTCAATTTCTTCAGTACAAACATTTTATAGAAATGACAAATACATAATACGAAACCATAATCATTTTATTACATTATTGTGTATTGATATATTTTTTATTATATGAATGACGGCGCGAAAATAAACCTGAGTGGCGGGGCTATAACAAACCAGTACCGAATTTTTATACTAAATACCAATTGTTCTATAATATTAAAACTGCCGATGTCACGATATGTTTATAAATATCAATCGATTAAACAGTTACCGCTGCTGTTGTTTATATTATTTTTTTTTTATGATAGGTAAAACAGTACAATGGGTTTGTAAAAGGCGGCATTTAAAAATCTGCACCCAAGCGGCATATTCATTAATGCGGCACTGACTGAAATCCATCACGAGTATTGCCGAGAGCACTTTGCTGTTCCCGAAACTTTATTTTGCCATAAATTTAAAAGTTTCGAAACACGAATATTATTACGTGTATTATTTGTTGTATAAAAACGTTTTTTTTTGTTTTTTTTTTTTTTTTAGTGAAAATTTTATGGTTCCATAAATATAAAATTCTTTGTACAGAGAGTTTTGTAAAATAGAGTTTCGACAGTATATTATTTAACACAACATCCGTCCCGTGTAGCTGAACCGGACATAGTTGAATTGGTTCATGCATTACTCGTTATCAACATATTACCACGTACCTATTATCGGGACCCCTCGGTGCTTAAAAAACGTACAATAGTGTCCAAGGTCTCGTCGATCGAATACTCACCGAGATCGGTCAATTTGATTATTCCTTCTTGGATCATTTTGAACTGGTCGCCGCCGCTAGCTATGTATTTCGACAGTAACACTGAGTACTGTTTGTCCGGATCGATTGGCTCGTACACCGGCACTTTGCATTCCGCGCATCGCACCTCCACGGACTGCACTCGTGACCCTGCGTCCATTTTCATATTATAAGTGACACGCATCCCTGAAATCATATTTTAGTTCCGTACAGCGATGGATGTGGGTGCGATTGGATGGGGTGCGGGGGACGGGTGCAATACACCGGGGCCTTAAGAATATGGTTTTTTTTTTTTAAGGTTCACAGATGTAGGTCCTAGATTTTATTAATAGCAAAAGATGTATTAAATATATTATATATATTATGTTTATGTAATATATAAAAGACATTTGATGAACAAATATTGAATAATGATTCAACAAATTACGTATACAAATAAATGTTAAACAAAATTCGGAAAATGTTCAATGGACATGAATTTTTTTTTAACTCTTTCATATTATTATTATTATTTAATTTTAAAATAAGTTAATTATTTTCTGAGGAGGTTTCCGTTCAGTAGTTATACCCTAGCATCACAACATTCGATAATGGTTCCGTACCGTGTTTGTCACTTAGTTGACATTCGAAGCGTATTGCGCGAGAAAAAATCGTTTCACTCTCGTATATTTCAAGGTTTATACGCGCAATGATAATCGATGAGGTTTTTCATAGATTTTATAACGTATTCATAGTTAATTTTTTTTCTTTTTTTCTCGACTTACGTCTTCCCATAACGTAACCAACACGACAGAGTCTATACGAATTTTTAATATCATGTTTAAACATGATCACGGTGACTCGATTCAATGGTTTTGTTTGCATCGATTCTAGTAAATACGGCCAGAATTTGAACTTAGATAATTGGCTTTATCGATTGTTGTTGACAACACTCGCAGCGAATCACAAAGGTATTTGCACTGTTTCATAAAGGTTATGAAAAACGCCGTGAGAATAATATAGATAAAAATCAGTCCAAATCAATTTCGAGGCTTGTCAAATATTTCACGCTTTAATAAATAAGGTTTATATTTCATCCGTCGAAATCGTATAGAAATCGTAAATTTATTGAATGTACAGCCGAACAAACAGACCCTTCAGTTAATGAGTAATGCAATCGTTCTGATTACTTCATTGATTTCTTAGTTAGATCCAAATGCTTCAACACATACTCGTACATTTTAAATTGGTGATTTGCTTGCGAGTATGCATACGTGTGTGTATGTGCGCGTGAAAGGCTTGCAAATATTTTTTTAGCCGATAAAATACATTTTAACTATATTTCACTGATTGGAAAACATCTGCAAGCCACACACATGCTTTTGAAAATAGCCGCATTAGTTTCGATATAATAAATATTTATTACGATTTACATTCCTTACCCGACATATGTATGAAATTCCCGTAGATGTTGCGTTCTGGACGGGCACAATTTTTATAATCGTAACTGGTAGCACTGTGCTCGAGTGCCTTTATCATTGTTCTTCCAGTTATGATCACTTTGAACAAAGGGGTTTTGTAAGGCAACGTCCGTTCAACATCGACGTTGTAAAAATTTCCTGTAACCAATCAATACACAACGGGGAAATCAATTATATCATTAGTAATAAGATATAAAAGCCGATATGAATGAGACGTGTATATGTATCTACTACATCTCTATCTGTTTGATGCATTCGTACTATTCATGGATTCTCGGTCATTAATTTAGCGTACAGTATTACGAAGAACAATAAAAATATTTTTCTTAATGAATCATCGAATGAAAATCTCACGAAAACGGACTTTTTCTTTATTGGAATTTCGTAGTTATACAATTTATTCAAACAGTTTTACGAATGATTGTACAGTATCAAGTCCGTAGCCAGAAAAATATTTCGGGGGGGGGGGGGGGGGGTGGTGGTTAGAGTATAAATGTTATATAATGTAATAAAATATGAAATTATAAAAAAAATATTATTTAAATTAAGAACATGGCATTTTTTTAAAAAATTTCGGTATGTAACTATGTACATTATCTTATATTTCTACATTAATAATTATAATTCATTACACTTTAGTATATAAGTTAACTGTATACAATAAAAAATGTATAAAACGTACTACAATATAACTATATTAATTTAATTCTTCTTGAAGTATTTGAAAATCTTTTGATAACTTCTTCAGAGTCAAAAAAAATTCGGGGGGGGGGGGGTCTGAACCCTGAACCTCCCCCTGGCTACGGCCTTGTACAGTATCAAGTATCAATAAATTTGACAATTTTATAGATTTAAAACGCATAAGAATTATAGAGTTACAAAAAATACAATTTTTTTAGATAGTTTCTAGGATGAAATATAGCATTTGGCTTATGGAAGTTTCGGATTTGGTATTAAGAATAGAGGACGAAAGGTATTTTATAATTATGATATTTTAAAAAATTAAAGAGGAGTGAACGATTGAAGGACAAAAAAAGATCGGTGAAAATAATATGAGAAAGGTCACAAGTCATTTCTTCTGAATGTTCAGTACAGAAGGGAAGAATCATTCAAGGAACGTTTGTAGGAATGAGATGGGAGTAAATAATGGCCGCCCCTAAGGCGGTTATACTGAATTATTGATGTTCTGGATGAATTTAGATTGTTGAACCAAGTTTTTTAAAGTATGTTAGGAACGATACTTTTATATTTTGCAGCAAAGTTGGCCCAAAACAGACTTATTCCTATCGGAAAACAAATGGGAAACAACCACGAACTCATAAATCAATGTGCACAGTTTCAGTGATTTCAAGAAATTGAAAGACAAATATTTATCGCCATTAAAGTTAAATGCCAACAAACCAAGCGTAATTTTTAACTAGAAATTTAATTTTTTTAGTATTTAGTACATTCACGTTATGCATTATGTATTCGCAGAACTTTCTCTACATTCATCCCTTTACATATAAAATAATTTAACTAATGTTTTTTAAATAAACATCTCTCGTACTGGAATTTTTATAGATATGATTGTTGGAATCATATTTTGAACACTTGAAATTCGTCATCTTATTCATATTTTAACCAATTGTTATTAAACACTTTTAAAATTTTGCATGAACATTATTTTATTTTTTTTTCATTTTTTATAATTATTAATAAATTATATAGTTATCACGTAAATAAAAAAATAAAAATAATCTACAATTCAAATTAAATTCCAACAAATAGAAATAAATAATTTTTTCAGATAATTATACTTAAATTATCACGAACTCCGAAGTGGTTTACATTATTAATTTATTATTACTAGTATCATATCTTATCTAATGTGTGTGAGTATTACACATTACGACTATGAACTTAATTAAAAAAATAATAAAAAATATGCATAGCTAGAAAATAACTTACTTCTAAAATGCTCATATTTTTGTTATTACTTGAAACATATTTATATTTACCATGAGTTTCAGAAGCATTTATTGAACTTTGAATACTGCTACTTATAGTTATTGCTATCGCAGCATCGGTCCAACCGGTTAAGGTCACGTTGTTTTTTAATAAATGGTTGACATTCTTAAAAAAAAAAAAAAAAATCAATGATGAAAAGTAATAATCTTACTTAACCGACTTAATCTTAGTATTTTTCTTTATGCGAATGAGAAGTAAACATTATAGTTTTCGAGTTAATTAATACAAATTATTGATCAAATAATAATTATTGGTTTAACAACATAAAATTATTTTAAAATATTCAATATTTTTTTATATATATTTTTTTAAAGATCATTATTGAAATTCTTGTTTCTTCCTTTTTTATAAAAATATTTTACAATCTGTATAAACAACACCGTTTCATATTTTTAAAACAAGAATATCTAGTAAAATTACAATATGATCTCGGGAGCGATCTCTTGTTCAAGTGGAATAAAGAATCACAAAAATAATATTGCTCATTGTGATATATTTCATAGCAAAACGAGTCAGTAAATATATGCAAAACTTAAGTGACAATAACTTAAACGCAAATACTAGTACTTTCACAATTTAATGAAACATAATCATTGTATTTTTGCGATTACTACAAGTATACTGGGTATTTCCCGAGGGTTTATACTAGTTTAATTGATTAATAACCGTTAGTCACAAAAGCTTTGATATTAATAAAAATAATAACTTCTATACTCAGTGTCGGTATGGCTCATGATCGAAGCTCCGGTAAAAAATTTACAGTGGGTCCCTAAACAACATAATATTGGAGTGAGCTTCAATAACTATGTATCACTACGCTCGAACTTTACTAAAAATTTTAATCTATTTTTTTTTTTTGTATTTTTCCAAAGCCAATATTATCACTGTTTTCTTCTTATATACATGATAACAAACTATTAACAACACTTATCTTAATTTTTCAAAGTATTTATATGTAGCCGTATACATTAGAATATATATATTTGCGTATATATTAGCCGTATATATTTATAGCCGTTCGATTTCGATCAAGAAAACCAAAATGTATAAGCTACAGAGGTTATACCTAGTTATATTACATCACATCAGCAATGTTTCGTTTAGAATAAAATTATTTTAATTCAGTTTAGGAAAACAATTTTTATGATTTTTCATATTAGCTTGGTTGTGTTAGTGTTACGCGAACCTTTACATGCCGCATAATGATGCTAACTCAACATACATGCGCAACGTACAGGCGATCGTCGACTGGATAATCGATAGTCTGTAGTAAGTATAGCCGCAGTTAGTGTGCCATTCCATTGCGATAACCATTTATAATTAAAAGCTGAGAGTACTCATTCATTTTACCATCCCTCTTCCTTTTAAACGACCCGATCCGGAAGTACTGGTTGACAAAATCCCGACAAGAGCAAACCATGAACTTTGTAAATCACGGATTCATTTGGGCTTACAACGTTAGGCCGCTATATAAAGAAAAAATCTTAGGGCCCCGGCGATCACCGCGCATCCGGGTGGGCCAGACCGACACTGTTTATACTCAAACGATATACTAAAAAATAAATATTATTATAATAGAAGTGACATTTTAATGAATGGTTTCTTCTTAGTGGTTTTTAACGACGGTTGTTTTCCTTTTCTAGCGTACGTTCTAGGTACGTTCTTTTTCTAGGTAAGTTTTCATCTGTACTTTTTGTACAATTTCACACGTACATTGTGTGTGGTGATGACCATAAAGTAAAAATGAATAATTATATTTTGCTTTTACGAGTAATGAATAAAAAGTTATTTTGTTTTTAACGTATTATAAAATGCCTAATGAGTAAGGCAGTTATTTGAATACGTACACTGAGTTACGTAAACATGGAGTGGAATGAAATGTGCATTATTTAAACATATAACATATAATTTGGAATTTATGTGACGTCCAATAAACTTACGAAACGTATAAAGGAATCAGCAATCAAGTCGCACAGATTTGTCTCCGAACACTTACAGTTACCATCTAGAAATACCTGCGTTTTTCCCACGACTTCGAGTACTTGTTTTTGGGCCAACAAAGTTTTATAATATTCAACTTTTTTCAAAGTGTTCGCGTCTGAAACAAAAACATTTGATTTACATTTAATATCAGGCCCTACTGCACGACAGTTGATGGTATAACTGTTTGACTATTACAAATTACCCGGAAGAATAGTTTGGTCCAATAAAATCGGTCCGCCGACAGCACTTATCAAACGTTTATCACTGTTAAAAGTCAAAACCAATTTTCCCAAATATTTGGCGAACGCGTACGCTTGCACCACGGGCACGATTTGTTCGCCTCTATTTTCCATAATTGGATATGGTCCAACCGGAATCTCGGTATCTTGCGGCTTCCCTACGAATAGAAATTTAGGTTAAGTCGAAAGTTAATTACATGTTAATATACATGTTAATACAAGCAATGTTAATTACATTACTCGACAGCGTTCTATTTAGGATTTGTCAAAAGAGCAGGATGAATTTTTATGAGTTCAACGAATTCTTTAGATCAAAATTAATTTCGTATCCCATTCGTTGGAATTATACGCATATAATTTGAACTTGGAAAGATAAGGACGAATCATCGTATTTCTCCGAAATAAACAAGTGATCTAATTAAAATTATTATGTTTATAAGTTATTTTACAATACACTAAAATTAACGTTATTTTATGAACATCAAGAAAGCTTATAAACTTATTGAAATTATTGTTCCTATAAGGTTCGTACGAGTAAATCGAAACTAAGTACTCGTTTTGGTGCATCTGCTTTTCAAAACTACGTTTATGTTAATTATTATTAATTAAAAATATTACGATAAATACGACTACATAAGTACTTCTGCTAATTGTGAATAAAATTACATAATCCTTGTTAGTTTTATTGATAAACGGATTTTCAGTGATCCACAAACTAATAATAACACTTCATAGTACGTCAAATATTTTAAATTGTCTAAAAGTATTATTCATCTATGTACATACAGACGATTTAATTTGGTTTTTACAAGGTCGGGACATTTTTTTTTTAGGTAATGTTCAAAGACCAGATGTGTTCTGGTACGTACACATGCAACAGGTGATCAACCGAAATGCAATTCACTCCTAAGCTGCACGTCGTCGTACAATAAGGGTTGATAACCTCTTCTTAGACATAATATATTATATTGTGTGCCTGGTGTTCGGGATAATTTCGTTGTCCCCTCGAGACAACAACTGCATCTACACATCCTTTACAGGCTAATACCAACTATTATTTCGTTTCGTCAATACAGTTAGTTGAATATGGTTAACGGCAAAAGAGCTTTGATTAAAAAAAAAAAAAGGAATTAATAATATAGTGTGATCAATGATTATCGACCTGTTATCGACTAATAATAGAAAATGAGTACTATGAGAAATATCTCGTCACACTTCGCGTGGATAATACTTACACAATATAATTATGCGGTGCGTGCGTGCGTGGTTGCGATAAGACTATTGTTACGATTTTACATACGCGCTTTCGAAATCTAAACAGTGATCATTTCAACGAAATTTGTGTCCAATAAGAAATCGAGAATGACGTTTTTCGCTAAGTCCGATGAAATTAAACGATAAAAAAAAAAAAAACAAAATTTACCGCAACCAAAATTGGTTGGTTGTTGAACCGTAAACCCATATTAAATGCGTCAATGTACATCAGTGGTGCCCAACCCGCGGCCCACGGGCCACATGTGGCCCGCGAAGGTATTCTATGTGGCCCGTTACGAATTTTCTAAAATAAATACAATTCTAAAAATGTATGAAAAAATGTTTAAATTATTTTTTTTCATATATTATTTTTATTTAAATTTATGAATTCGTTTAAATAATTATTCCAAAAAAAAAAAAAAAAAACAATTATAATGATAATAATAAAACTAAAAACTATACAAAAATGTTTTACTTTTATTTTTAATGAGAAATTTGAGTTTGTACTTATTTTACTAATAATGAAAATTTTTTTTTGAAAAAACTTTTAAATTATCTATCATAATCTTTTCAATAGACAATAAAAGATAAGAAAACAAGTCCAATATATATAAGATTATTTTTGTACTTTCATACTTTGTGGCCCGCTTGAAGATAGTTGTTTACCAAAGTGGCCCGCCAAGGGAAAAAGGTTGGGCATCACTGATGTACATAAATCGTAAATGACTCGGTAAACATTATGGTATCAAACGCTTCCGGTTTGAACGTCGTATAAAGCCGAATTGTAAACAGAAGTATTAATTGATTATCTACGGTTAAAAAGAAAAAAAAACTTTTAAAATCTTTATCGAATAAATAAATTTGTTAGCGTTTTCAATCCGTAGTTCGTTGTTGAACTCACTCGATTCGCTCAGATAATAGTAACAATTGTGTACGACAATAGTTTATAATAGTATTCGACTAAAAATCAAAATGAAACTATCGATTTCCATGAAAAAAAATAAATATTTCTATTAATCATTGCGCACGGTTTTAGACGCTAAACGCGTGTTCCGATGTTTGTTTACGAGATAATACACAAAAGTGGTTGGTGTTCTTATGGAATGTAATAATACAATCGATATTCTGTACCGACTCACCGCTGAACAGGTACGAGTGCGAATGTCCTCCGACCACTGCGTCCACGCCGTCCACTTCTCTGGCCACTCGCCGGTCCATATCTAGACCCGAATGACCGAGCGCTATGATGAACTCTACTCCGGAATCTTTCAACTTGGCCACCTCGGCTTTTACACTCTGCAGTTCGTCGGTCACACTGACTTTCCCCATTACATTTGTAACCTGTGATTTCGATAATAAACAAACGAATGTAAATAAAAAAGAAACCTAATCAAAATAATACCAAACACGGTCTCCGTGTTCTCGGTAATAACCAGCTTTCGACCGCGGTAATCGCGGTAGAACGTTCGAGTGAAATATATTGCCAGTACAATTATATTATTATTAAATATTAACTGTTCATCTGTCTATACCTGTGTGTCGGGTGTCAGATAACCAATCACGCCTACGGTACGGCCGCCGACTGTTAAAACCGTGGACGAACGGATGTTGACTAGACTCGGTTCGCCTTCGGTGTGAATGTTTGCGCACACTATTGGTATGGAACTGATATTTTTGGAATTTAAAAATGGTGCCAACCCTTCTGGACCGTCCTCGAACTCGTGGTTTCCCAAGCACTGGAAAATTCATAATCGTTACGTTTCGTTTTGTAAAGATCGTTAAAAAAACTTATGGTTGTGTTCTTTTCAATATTTTAATTTCTGTCACGAAAATTTGACATTTCAACACGTTATTACTTTGGGTTTTGGAAATAGTTTAGAAACTACTGTGGTCACGTACAGTTCGATTCATGTATTAAATACCCTATTAGACATTTAAAGTTTGAATTCCATTTGTATTTCATTATTTGCCGAAAATGTATTATTTCTTCTCGTGCATTTTTATTTTTTATTTATTTTTTTATAAAACATTTATAATAAACTAAAGCTCTGTTCAGATGAATTTCGCAAGTGCTACGGTCATTAGTTTCGACAATGAAATAGTATAATACAGACGACAGCCTTATAATACGTTTTGACTACAAGAGCTGAACGCGAGGAGTGCTCGACATCCGGTCTGCGTGTATCCGGTTCGCTGCTGTTCAATGTTCTATTTTTGTTTAATCGGGTAAGATCTTTGGGCTTCATTGTGGTTCACGGCAAAACGATAAGCCGCCGAGAAGCTATACTTATTTTCGTTTTCGTAAAATATATTTTACACGAACGGAACGTGACTGAATGACATTATAAGTACACCTGTACGGCATAATTGGACAAATAAAATTGTCCAATTCGCTAGAAACCCTGTCGGATCGACAGCGTTAAAATATTCGCAAGACGGACAACAAGTCGCCTGTACAAGTTCGGCACTGCGTGCATTAAAATATAATACGTGCGGCGTGTGCGTGAAAAACGTAATAGTAAAAAAACACACTTCGCGGAAAACGTATTGAATATTATAACGTACGAGTGTCCGTGTGTTTACACATGACTCTTGTCTCCGTATCGAAATATTCCTCGTTAAACACGCACACGTGCACGTAAATATCGTCAAAATGCGATTGTACTTCCGTCGCGTTGTTAGCCGTAGTCAAGCGCTGCGGCCAAGTAAGGTTTCCAAACAATCCAGACACAAGCTTATCGCACCCCGACGAACGAAAGAGTAATCTAACTTTCCCTCCTCAAAAAAAAAAAAAAAAAAAACTGTTTGGTTTAGTCATCGCGAAACAGATCATTTTTTTTTTTTTTTGTCCATTTCAGTGTCGATCTATAGTGAAAATTCTATTCTACTTATAACGAATATACGGATAGCGTACGTTCGGCGCGGTACAAACAACACGTACTTAAAATACATATGTACGAAGAAGAGCGAATTCGAGTTGTTCCGGACAGTAAATCGATATGGTGCATATTAATGACGAAGTCTATTATTTATTTTTCTGTCAAACGGGCGCACTTCGTAGTCAGCAGTATAGACACATATGTGTGTGTGTGTGTGTGTGTGTGTGTGTGTGTGGGTACTACACAACGGTAAAGTGTAAACGATAAAGTGTCGAATGGACGCACTCAGGTTTGATTTGAATTCTTCGCTTTGGATAGGATAACAAACCGCTTTTTTTTTTTAGTATAATTACATAGTATTTCGAATCCTTTCACGTATATCAAATTGTAAAAATCGCTCCAAGCCGCTTCGAAGGGTGAACTATTGTACTTTTAAAAAAAAAATACGAACACGTTAAAATTGCGCAACACTTTTGTTCCTTCCAACAGCGTGTGCATCCGAACCAACAAGCTTGTGTAGAAATACAATATTCATGAACACTCGTCTGTGCGCGAAAAAAACGCATTTCGTAATACCCGCTAGTCTATTTTCGGTCTCCAGGTTCTTCGTAACACGGTCTAACCGTACATTTACGCACGTTAAGCGCGTAGAACGCGCTTGGCATTTACCCAACGAAACCGCGTCGGAACTCCGATAGTTTCTGAGCCGCAGCGAAATGTTCAACGAGACGCGATCGCGGCTGTCGGCTGTTTCGGGCGAACGCCGGTCGATGAGACCACTGCTAATACTGCAGTCCATTCGTGTGCATAAACGTTCGGAGCATTTTAACGCTCGACGAATCCGCGTACACAAGGGCTCGAGGCCACCGTCGACGACACCCCGACCCTCCCAAACGTTTTCGCTCCTCGAGCATCCGGTCCCTCGACCGTGCACGTTCTAACGTTCATTTCCCTCGGATTTACCAGAAAAATATGTGTATAAACAATGTTGCAATATACAAAAACCTATTGCTACCGATGTACCGGTCCGGCCTGGACCTGGTAAAGATACGTTCAAAGGGTTTTTGTTCGACAAGCAAACGTGAGTGTTGTACGACCGACCGGGGTGGTGGGAAGGAAGGGACGACCCGCGTGGCCGGGACGTGCGCGACGGGCGGGGTTAGGGAACGTGACGCGACCGGCGCGCGCAACCGTGTACGTACCATGGCGTCCACGCCGAGGTCGCCCATGAAGTCGGCGGCCGGTTCCCAGCTGAGCACCTTGTAGAACTGCGTGCCCTGGAACGTGTCGCCGGCGTGCAAGTAGACGGCCGGCCGTCCGTCCGCGGCCGCTGCGGCCCGTTCGGCGAGCAGCGCGCCGCGCAACCGGGCGAAACCGCCGACGCACGGACCGCCGCCGCCGCCGCCGCCGCAAGTCTCGTCGTAATGGGAGTGCAAGTCGTTGGTGTGCAGCACGGTGAACCGGAACTGGCCGGAGCCGAGTGCCGCCGCGAGTAGCGACGACCACGCGACGGTCGCGGCGATCATCGTGTACTGCGTTTCGCGGACCATCGTGTCTCGCCGAACCCGGTGCACGTAGTGCTGGCTGGCTTTCCGCTGGGCACTGCGAATCCGCGTGCGGATACACGGGCGACGTGCGATATCGGGAGGGGGGCCCCGGGGGAGGGAGATAGGTGTCCCCTACCGCGCGCGTGACGCGAATCGCGGTCGCCGTGTCCGTTTGCACGTTTTACGCACCGTGTGTGCTGCGGCGCACGTGCGTTCGCCAACACGGGGCCTCGACGATGCGGGGCGCGGGGGGGACTTTACGTTTACTCGTATCTTTCCTTCTCCCCCGGCCCGTAGAATGTCTATAACTTTTCGAATTCACCGCACAGGATCTTTTCGACGGCGATCGGTTACGGTCGAAACGTCTGCGGCTGCGGCCCCGCACTGGAAGCGATTTGCGTTTTTACGACAGCGTGTAGCGATCTTGCGTATTAGCGATTTCAACAAAAGTACGTAACACATAATATGCAGTGGCCCCGCTGTAGCTTTACACGCGCGGTAATCGCTGAAAGAACAAAATAGTTTGATGTTCGGCGATTAATCGCTGTCGAAATGTCTTCCGCGTCGGTTGTGTCCCAACGAGTAGCCTTTCTTCTACAGGTATTGCTTTTCGGAAGTTGGTATCTTCTTTTTCGATCACGCTTCGTATAGCTTCCAAAATTATATAAAAAGTAGTTTCACCCATGCGACAACACTCGAAAAACTTGACTGCATGATTTTTTGATTTACTGAAAAGCGTATGAAATTCCCCTTCAGATAGCCCATGTTTATTTATTTCGTGAACCCATAAACGGTTCTCAATCAAATTTACTTTAATATCAATTAAAAATAAAAATATAGTATCTAAAGTATCTGTTACCATACCACCGTATGTCCGTATTCATATTGTAATATTAGAATATTTATTTTATTTAGTTTTATTTAGCTAATTGCATACATCTGTCCATTTTTATATATTTATTGTTATCCTCTTAAAATAGCTACAAACTAAAAATTGTCTTTTATCCATAGATATAGATAGCCTGCAACGGCTAGGAATGTCTTATTTTATTAATAATAAAAAAAAAAAAAAAAAAAAATCAATTAAAGCAGCACTTTCAGCCAACAACATTTTTCTGGACGTCATCTTGGTCGTGGATCGAATAAACAAATGAAAAATACACGAACACGCGAGACTAAAAATGCAGAAACGCATGTAAAATCGCTAAAGTGAACCCACCAAAATCGCTAGAGGAAATCGCAGAAACGCTTGAATCGCAGAATCGCTCCCCGTGGGGGGGGGGGGACGCAGTTTACGGCGCTGAGCAGTCCACGCGCGGAACTTAAACCGCCTTCGATACGGGCCGGAAACCCGTTCCGAACGTTTCAAAAGCGTCCACGGTGACACGCGTACGCCCGTTTTCGTGCGATCGTGATGAACGTTCGACGATTTTTCGGTGCGAAGCGGCACCACAAGAGCACGCACTGACGATCACCTACTGTACACGTGTACCAACGTTATTGCCTATACTGAACTCCTTGAACACCGTACACGCAACCGATGTGAACCAGAAAAAATGACGTCGGAGCACGGTATGTGAACGATAGGCAGACGAGCAAAACGATTTCCGTTTTTCGTATGCTCGTTAATACAAACAAAAAGTACTGCGCAATCGTGCTGATCGTGCGATCGGGAGTAATCAATTGTTGAAAAGAATGGATATTTTTTTTTTTTTAGTATGACGTTCGAAGAACATTGCGATACCCGTCGACAATTCTCATTAGAACGAGAAATATGGTCGACCAATAGAAGTATTAAGACGTGTATACGTTTCCTATAGGTAATTATGTAAAAAGTATATTACACGTAAAACGTATCACGGGCCACATCCGAAAAATTCACAATGAATCATACCATATTTTTAGACACTGTATTTTAGACTTGTTAGTATTGTTATTACAACAAATAATATTTTTAAAACAATGTAAAACTTATAAAGCGTACATTTTTTTTGTTTAGAAAATTACTAACGTTTAATGCTTGATTTTTTATTTTTATACTTTACGTACGATTTTTTAACCAACATTTCTGATAATTATCGACTTTATTTGTAGTATGATTTTATTATACATGTATACAAGTGTCATAATATTCGTTATATTTATTTACATGTTATTCATTTTTTATTATACATCCATTCCAGAAAAACTACAAATCCATAGTTAACATTGATACAACACAATTATACGATTTATTAATAAATAAATAATTGTAATTATAGAGGTTTTTATAGTTTTTATTTAAAAATGTTTTCTATGCACACTTTGCTCAGTATTTTTTTTAGAAATTCTAAGTCATAACAACTTTTTTTTAATATATATTAATAATATCATCAACAGTTACTGAATTATATGTCCAGAATTTTTCGAGGTATTTTAATTATAAAATCTGTGATAAGTGAAAATTACAACGAGCCAGGAGAATCTCATTAATTATTACGGTCTGGTGTGAACGTTCCTTTAGACCGAAATTCGGTAAGCCCAAGATCCATGGGACTTTATGTACTTAGGATCATCAAAAGTCATTAAATTTAAATTTCCTTACAAAACATTTAAAAATTGTAATTCAATTAAATGTATTGTTTGCTAGATCACAATGAGCAGAGCTCCTGCAGTGGTTTAATACTTTTATGTATTATTTTTTAAGAAAATAATAAATAATAACACGTTACAATAAATAACTGTAAAAAATCAATGAGTATTTTATAAATCAATTTCGCAGCAATATTTCTACATCTGAGTTTCATAAATTTTTGACAAAAAAATGAAGTAGTTAAAATTTTTTATTCCACTATAATAAATTTATGCAATCGTCCGCGAACAATTATTAAACCAATACTAGGATAATTCTTAAAAGATAAATATTTTATATGTTTCATTTTGACTCACAAATTTGAAAATTTTTTATAAACAAATAAAATGATGAAAACCAATCACGAAAATCCCATATTTCACCTGTTTTAATTATTATAAATCAATTATAATTTATAATATCTGCTATACATTAGCAATTGTATTTGTTTTCTTTGTTTTTAATCAAAATATAAGTACTGTGCACCAATACGTTACCGAGAAAAATAAGCAATCGTCAATGTTCTCGAATACAATCGGTTTCATCATGTTTTGAGATTAATACATACTTTGATAAAATATAGTTAAGTAAGTGTAATCTTCTGTTTTTTTTTTTTTTTTTTTAAGCAATGTTAAAATTCAAGAATAAAATATGGTAATACCTATTGAAACTCAAAATTTGGACAAACATTTGGAGGGCAAAATTTGACATTATTTGACGTGTAAAAATTTCAAATAAAAAACATATACCTCAAAATACTTTTGATGGAGATTAAGCATTGTAACTTAAGTCACAAAAAAAAAAAAAAAAATAAACAGTAAAGTTACTTAATTTCAAAACACATGTATACATTTTTCATTTCGTTAAAAATAAAAAATTATTTTTCTTTTAATAGGTAAGTATATCTACTTTTTAGTTTTCGATAAAATACTAAAGAAAAATATAACTCGTGTTTGCAACGCATTTTAAAACTAGCATTCAAATGCATTTTGATTGAAAATGTAGCGGTACGGGATTTTTTTTTTTTTTATTATTTTCATAATTAAATAATTGAAGTTAATTATTTCAAAGAGTATGAAATTTTACTGCTATTGAAATCAAAATAATTAAGCTTATATAATATTGCATATGGTATTTAAAAAATGCATTTAACGTATTTCGTTATTTGTAATAACTTTTATCCTAATCGATTTGTATAAAAATGTTTAAACTAATATATATTTTATTAACATAAAAAAAATAATACAATTAGTAAATCTTCTTAGGACACTGTATACTACACACAGTCAATAAATGATTAAAACGAGAAATTATTATGTCCGGTTTATCTCGTTAGTATTTACCTAACGTATTAAATATTATACTCGTATATGTTTACGAATCACAAAAACGAATGACACATCGTTGATAACTGACTATTATTAATGGCCGGAAATTTACAACGCTAATCGAACGATAAAGTTATTGAAATCAATTTTAGTCAATAGTCTTTATATTCAAATTTCTTTATAAACATTGGTTGGTTAATTTATTTAACGCGCAAATCATTCGTTTTATTTCGTCTATTCAAGTGTTTCTAAACAAATAATATTTTATATCAACTCACGAGTGATTAATATTTTTGCAAAATCATGCATTTTGCAATTATTATACTTATTTAATAAACATTTTTGTCGTTAGATTTTTTACCTTGAGACTAAGTTTAATATTACTCCGCATTTTTTCATTTTTTTTGCTATAATTTTAAATCAAGTGACATCCATTACCGTTCACCAAACAGTCGTTTAGTTACTACTGTTAATTAACGATAAATATATACATAGTGTAATAGAAAATCCGTTGTATTTAGTACTGATATCATTATTAGTGCACGAAATACCATATTCAATAGTTATTGTATGGAATAAATTAGAAAATGTAATAAAAAAACGATAAATGATAAACTAAATGACAGTTGTGTACTGTGGATTGAAAAATAACGGAACGTGTTTACTATTTTTATAAATAAAAAAAAAATATTTACACTTGAGAACGCAAAAAAAGTAATACTTTCTCTACACCAAGATTTTTACTGGACCATATAATATACAAAGTGTACGTTCAATATTGTTTCAATGTTGACGTTTCAATTTTTTTAAAACCGTCTAAAGAGAGAATTGTTTCCATGCGAATTTTTCAAGATTGTGGATTTTATGACTCGAGGTGAACCAAACCTACCACACCATAAACTAAATTACAAAGCAGGGCTTATTTTAAGGTATTTTAGAAGTGCATATGACATAAAATCCTCCCCTCCCCTAACTTCCCTCCTTCATCCCCTAACCACACTAAGCAAATTATTACTACGCATTTCTTAAAACATAGCTGCGCATTTTCTTCTTAGAATTACGCAAAATGTGTCCAAACGCACGTTAAAATAAGCACTGCTACAAAGTAAAAACACTCATCCAGTATGATAATAACGGAATCCGGGTAAATGTGTTGTTCTTAAATATGTTTCATCTGTAACTTTATTGTTCTCGCCGTCGTAACCCTTAAATATGTTTTTGCGCTTCACGTTATACCGTGATCGTTTATTATACAATATGTTCACAGTTTAAACGAGTTGACCAGAAGAAAAAAGATAACTGATTCAAATTGATAGAACGGTATTATTGCCTACGTGACTTGGAAAGTTGTCCGCTTATATTGAAACGTTGCGTATAAATCGAACAAAATATAAACAGACGACTGAATACAACGTGCAAACATTCGATTGTGCCGAAACACAGCGAACGGAAATAACAAACGAGATGTTGCTACGAAACTTTAATACTTCAACAGATTCTACACAAAGAACAAATTACATACAGTTGTACGAATACTCGTCGAACTATTAATTAGGAATCCGACTGTTAAAATGTGTAGTTGGTATTTGGGTACAAATCGTAATCATTCATCAAGTAGGTACAAAAAAATAAAAAATAAATAAAAATAATACACTCATTACCGTGGTAGTATTGAATATCGGTCGTTATAAAACAAATAATACGATTCCGATTACAAATCGTACAAGCCGTATTTATTTGAAGTTTTGATTCTTATCGTTTTCCAACGAAACAACTTAATGAACGAATATGACATTTGTTTAATACACATAGAATCACACTTTACAATTAAACGATTAAAATAATAATTTAATTTCAATATTTAACATGATAACCAAACAAATTATATTTTCTAAGAACTCTATAAAATATCAAATAAACCGACAATTTTTTTTTTACAAATTACTGTATGGTACCATATTGCATATTTGTATTGCGTAAGATTAATTTTAACTACTGCGTTGTTTTATTAATTATTGGTCAAACATTATTATTTTAAATGCTGTTATAAACGTTTATAGTTTCATAACGATAAGTATTTAAATGCTAATTTGGATTGATAGTAGTGATATGACTTATTAGTTGGGTATAGTTATACGAGTAGTATAGTTGAGTAAATATAGCCTAATGGAAAGTGTAATTGACAGCTATATCGACTTTAAAGGGTTATAATTATTTCTTTATCCATTTATCATTAGATTAAAGTACAAGAATGTTTTAGTTCCTAATTCGCATGAACGAAAACGATAGCATTTATTTAATTAAATTATACATTCGAACAACGATAGATCTGTGGCAATGAATAATAATTATATTATATAAATTTTATTTACATATTTTATCAAATGTCACTCTACGGAAAAAAAGTCTATTCTTCTTCACGGCACGAACATGTAGGAATTTGTGTGGACTAAGTATTTTTCAAGATCTGACCATAGGGGATTCTTTTCGATTGATATGATTATAATACTGATTTCTGTGAATATTTTAATTTTTTTTTTTTTGAGCGAAAAGATTAGCAATAATAAAAATACACAATATGCTTACTGTAAAATTATGTGAATTTCTCCAATCTGTAGTGCAATGATTATGTACGTACAATTACGTAATAACGTACCACAACTATTTTCTTACAAATAAAATAAAATATAAATACTTTCCGTAAAAATCATTATGTAATAACAGAAATATTTTCGAGAGGAACGTAATACAATTCTTATTAATTTGTGCGAATTACTTTTAAAATGATAGAAATTGTTCGCGTGGTAATGATTATATAATAATGATCGGTAATTATAATAGTCTTGAAGCTTTTTTGCTGGAGTACGAATAATACGTTGACCAATATGTTGGACATCCTTGATAGTAGTTACCAACTGCAGTAATGTAGACATTATTTCCGATAAGGAGGAATAATGATCAAAGATGAATTAAACTTTTTAATAATTTTAGTGGAATAGCTTATTGCCCAACCTATAAACTGATGTTTCAGAACGTCAGATCTTTATTACTAAAACCAAGATCGATTTTATTACGTAAATAGTCAGCGACTGTCAGTGCGTAAATTGTCACAATTATATTCTTAATAAAATGCCCAAGTGTGAAAATAATTACAATTCTTGAAAAGAAACTACGCTTTCACGCTATTACCGGATTCAAATCGTACGCTATAATAGCGTTGTAATACAATACGTTAATCCCCGAATCGGGATTTACATTGACATCCGTATGATAAAAATAATCATCATACATTTATTGAATTCATTATAAATTATGTTAAAGCCGTGGATAATGTTTTAAAAAAAAAAAACATTTTTTTTTTTTATTCTTGTTTTATTACTGTTATACAAATAGTGGTTCTGGGCTGTCCGGAGCTCTACCGCCGGTGGAATTTAATTCGGGGATTTTTTTTTTTCCTGTCGTCTACAGTTCGGCTATGTTACATTTTATTTATTTCTTCGGATTGATAATGGGCACCACGGTGAACGGGAACGTTAAAAAACAATTTATTTCCGGACTAATATACGTGTATTGTATTCGCAATGTATGTGTTTACCTCCAATAACTGTTTAATAAGTGTACCGATTGTTCTGCACAGTTTGTACGTAAATTTCTTCCAATAACGTTACAACAAAACCCAACACGTATATTATTAATGTGCACGAGTGTTGGCGTGTGCTTGTGCGCAACATCATCTCCGCAGGTTCAGTGAACTCTCTGACGAAAAAGATCGTACCGAAAGAGATAAAAACGAGAACGGTATCCGGGTGTTCCGCGACGGGGGTTCTGAATTCGAATCGAAAAAACGTCTCGACGGGAAGAGGTAAAAATCGTTTAGAGGAACGAGGGTTGAAGCCAGGTGTGACGGCCAGTCAACGATAATAATAATGTGTTGTTTTCAGATGTACGTTTAGATTTCGCTCGATCCGACGAGATAACTCCTCATCAGTACAAGCGATGGGGGAAGGGGGTTGAAACGATAACCACTGCTGCGGAGTTTCTTTCTACATAATAACACAGTCGTGTGATCGCATATACATATAACGTTTGTGCGGGCGTATTATGGTGCGTTTGTCATCGTGCGCGCGCGTTCGGCCGTGTTCGAATGACAAAACCCGTACATCAGCCGTACGATCACCGGACGCGTTGCGATCGGACAACAAAACGAAAGTGTAACAACCGCGACGTCTCACACGGTGACTATTCCCGTGCAGTGTTTTGTGCGCCCGTTAAATGATGTACAGATAGTGGTCGTCTCGCTCCGGTCGCGGCCGTGCCGGGGAGAAGAATTCTTCGAGACACAGGTTACGACTTTTTCTCTTTTCAACGACGACGACGACGATAATAATAATAGTAATAAATGCACCGCTCTGTGGCGGTTCGTGTCACGGAATATCTCGGAAAGCCTCGGTAATCCCGGTGGCCCGCGCACAGATCCATGCCGAGTGTACTTAGCCATGATCTGTGCGTTCGGCCGATAAAGACCGGCGACCACGTGTCGGCCGGTCCGGACGTGATGCACCATAATGACGACGGGGGTGACGGCGGCCGCGCGGACTGTGCACGCGGGCGGAGCGCCGCCGTCGAGACGAGTTGCACACCGCGGACGGCTGAGGAGAGGCGGTCAAGACCATTAGCCGATGCGCGGAGCGGGCCGCGGACGAGCGCATTCCACCGGGGTTTAAGTCCACGGGTGGGGGAGGGGGGGAGATCCCGTGCTCGGCGGCACCACGTGGTCGCGCATTAAAAATAATACGTAGTCGCGCGACGTGTTAAAGACAAGGGAAAAACACCGGCGCTGGAAAGTCGTGGACTCGGAAACGCGGCCCCTTAATCTCGGACCGTTGCCTAAACGCGCGTTCTGCGTTCGCGAGTCTCCACGGTTGCCGCCACCGCCGAAGGGATCGGAATTAAACTTTTTTATTTTTTATTTCTATATTGTTCTCGGAACGTACGTCGATACGCGTCGTCGGACGGCGGCCATCACAATGGCCTAAGACTCTCGTGATCTTATAGTCGCCCGTTATGTACGCTATGTTACGCACGTTTCATTCTTTACGATCAATCGACCGTCACCGTCAGGCTTTCCATAATCTTATAATCCGTTACCCGGGGGGCCGAATATTACACCGGGGTTAACACTCTCAAAGCTCGCAACTCGGCGTAGTAACGAAAACCGTCGAGGTCGCCGTGAAAATGACCGCATTCACTACAGTTGTAAACCGCGATTCCCAATTACCGCGTTTAGGTGATCAATTACACTGGAAATATTCACTAGTCAGCTGTACATGTCCTGTCGACTGAGCTGACATTACACTGCAACGAGAAACGTTTTCGTTCGGACACGTTAGAACGACCAATTTGGTCATTCGTCGTTTTAGAATTGCACTGTTGTTCATCGTTGAAATGCTATGTCGTTAATTATCATTGCAAGGGCTGTGGATTTCTGGCGAACGCAAACTTTTCATTGTTCTAAAACCGTTTTTTGCCATCCAGGACACAATATTTTTCATGTAATTTTCTTTGAATTACGGGAAGTTTGCAAAAATGATTTATACGTGTTACAAAATGAAGTTTTGACGTAATCAAATATTTCCACGAATTTCCGTTTAACGATACTCGTTATTTAATTAAAGACATTTCACAGTTTTGAATAATTTTAATTAAGTTTGTGCTGTTATAGACACTTGCAAATTTCGATTTGCAATATTATGCGCTTTTTTCGTAACAAAAGTTACAACATTAAAAGTTCAACCTACCGTTTTAAGAAATTTAGCGCTTCTACTGTGTGTTTATTTAGAAATATAAAATAATACACTTGACCTCTTTTACTGAGAATCGTTTTTCCGAGAGCAATTGTACATTGATTTCAAATTAAAAAGACATCACTACAACAATACCATCTCTGTACGTCCTCCGACCGTGGGGTTTTATTTTTATTTTTATTACTAACTATTTTATGTACGCATGTGATAATCAAATTTATACATAGTGAAAATTATGTTTCATTTTATATTTTTATATTATTTATTAAACACGACAACGTGAAAAATATAAGGACGTATAATACGTAACATAAAATTGTTCTCTACAACAAGTGTATCAAATTCCATTGTGTTTCATGCTCTCCCGTAGATTATTGAAAGAATTCAAAGAAAAAAAAGTAACACGATAAAAAAAAAATCGTCGCGATTTGCTTGTTCGACGTTAACTTAAATCAAGTCACCGCACTCGTATATATTACTATTCTACTACAATACTATGCCTACTGTAGCGGTACATTATTGGTATATTCAGTGTACAACATTAATAAACCGCACTTACATTAACATATTCTCGTTTACCAAACATAAATACACGCACTATTGTGTGTTGTATATCGCGTGCTTGTTAATGACATATTTTGTAAATTATAAAAATTAAAAATGTTGGTTTTTTACGGCTTACCGTTATTAATTTATAAAATGCTGGGATCGTGTAGAATAGAACTGGAAAACTTAAAACCGATGTGACTGTTAACGTTATAATTACCGGGACAATGTTTTAATGATATAGCCATACATTACGGTATTCACAATGTATATTTTTCCAGACGTAAAATATGAAACGAGTGTAAATAAAACGTCAAATTAAAACTTAATAACTTCTGCGGGAAAATAATAAGTTTAAAACGGAATCCTTCTTCAATATTTAATCAAAATTTTGAAACGAAGCGTTTTTGAAAACAACGAGAACAATGAAAAATATAAGAATTTGTTTTCAAAGCTAAAAACATCGGACGTCGTTGTTTTCGTCGGCGGTAGACTTGACAACTCTCCAGCGATAAAATGTTCCTCAGCCGGTCGGTGCCAGGTGAAAAGTGAAATAACAATACGTCTGACTAATAAACGATAATTGTTTAAACATTGCACGTGGACGTTTCACGGAAACAAAATGTGACAGAGACGAAACTTTGACGTTAACGCAAGTGCAACACCACGCGTGACTGTGTGTGTGTGTGTGTAGTGTACCTGCAGCAGGATCGAATGACAGAAGACCGCGGGATATATATTATTAAATTAACTTTATGACTGTACAACGCTAATGGTCTCTCGGTGTGGTACTCTATACTTTAAGCTGTAACGTTCATGTTGCTTCTTACTTCGAACGCATTATTTATGGCCCGACGCCAGCAGTGATGTACTTGGAAGCGCGTGTGTGCGTGTATAATTATTACGTAAGTCGTTAAATGCACACCGGCGGTGCTTGTACGATTGAAAGCCGAAGTATAGTTGTTTTATCAATTTTCATTTTTTTTTTTCAACTCCTCGTGCGGAAACAGTTATGCACATCTCTCTCGCGATAAAACGTGTACCTTCGGGTAATTGATAATTCGTGTTGGAAATATTCTACGTATAATAATACGTTGATATATATCTAAATTAATGCGCGCTTCATCCTTCGAGACGATAGATACAACAACCAAACAGTTCAGTCGGTCTAGCTATGTGTATATATATATATACGACTATGTGTCACCGTTCTCGAAGACAACATTGTTTTGATTATAAAACCCGATCGATATCGGTTGAACGGAGAAAATAAGTTTGTCGTTCAAATACAACATTTAAATATTATATGGACTTACCGTTGGGACAAACATAATAATATGTAAACATGACCTCGCGGGGAATCAATATGCGTTTATGCGGTGCGGTTTACCAGCTGGCACGCTTCAAAACTGCATTGCTATTTCGTATCATAATATTGTTAGTTTTCTTTTTTAGTAAGAATATCTTTCGATAGAACAAACAAATTAAAAATTATATAACGAATTTTCCTTTTATTTTTCGATCTCGAAAAATTTATATCAGCGAGATATTGTGTATTTTTATTTTTAAGCTCTATTTCTGGAATATAAAAAAAGGATATAGGTCTTATATAAACTATTCAGCTGATGAGAAATAACGCTTTTTAAATATATGAAAACATGAAATATCTAATAATTAACGTTACTTAAGCTAGTAAATACTTATTTAAAACAATAATATTTTTAATATTTTTCGCGACTGGCACGATAGCGTGTTGTCCAGTTGTGTTATTAAATCTGTGTTAAAATATTCAAAATAGACACATTTTATTCGTATAGAATTACTATAATATTTTGAAATTATATTGCGTAATCGGTTCTGTGAGCGAAAATTATCGCTTGAACAAATATATTATATTAATAATATAATAATATACTTATAGATTACAGAAATTCGATCAGATAGAACTAAAAAACTTATCAAGTTATTAAAATGAATTTAAACCCCAATTATATGTGTAGAAAAACAATTTTAATTGGTCGAAATAAAGTATAATTTAATGATTTAAAAACGCATTTTATTTTTACTGAAACTATGTCACTGTCAAACAAAATCAAATAGTCGAAATATCATCAAGATTATAAATTAACAACTCGTATGCAATTAAATGGTTAAAAAAGAGTCTTACACATTAAGGTCACGAACTGTTTAAATAATGTAGTGCACACTAATACCTTGCATATTTATTTTATTTTGTGACAAATCTGACATTTTATTTTATTTGCCCTCACGCACGCTAACAGTGCAGTATCAATTTGTTTGTTATTATTTAGATTCGTGCAGGTTTCTAAGGAATGATTACAGATACATTTCCATCGTTCATTTTTAGCAGTTTATTTCAAAAATTGAATCAATAAACCATTTAAATTTTAAAATATTATTCTAACTGTCTTAATTAATGAATTATTCTTTATACTAGGAAAAACTTTAAACTACGTTATTCTTCATATTAAAAGTATATTAAGATTTTTGTTATGATTAAATTATTATTGAAATAGTTTTATTTTTTTAAATTGTATTTTTATTTTCGAAATTAATAGACTGTAGCCTATTTTAAGCCCGAACTTAATTCATTAAATGTCGTGTAAATTATGACGTGATGTAAGTGCTCAAAAATAAAATAAAATGGAATAGTTATTTTAATTTTAATAGGATTTCAAAATATCTACATACTTAAAAAATATAATTTAATTGTAAAATTGATATTATTTTCGTGGATGAGGATAAATCAGCATTTATTAAAATATGTTGGTTATTTTATTTTTACTTACGTAACTGTGAAAAAAAAATTTTAAATAAAAAACGCTGTTTATTGTTCATTGTAAATTAAGTTTTCTGAATATTACCAGTACCATATAAACATTTTTTTTATGAAAGTTTTGTAAGTCTAATCTATTTGTAAAGATGTTTTTAACAGATTTGAATAAGAAACACATTGCTTGAAATTAATGTAAAATATGCCCACAGAAAATATCCGTTAAAACAACACGTATGTGATCCGGAATCCAAAATTATGTTGTTCAGTCGTATTTGTGTTCAAATGGTTTGAATATTAGAATATGTTTTTTTTTTTTTTATTTATTTTTAAACTAGAAAATTGAGCGATCTGCAAAATAATGATTTGCAATAAACACATTTGATTAATGAATTACGTAGAAAAGATGAAATAGTGTAGGATAAAGTAACAATAACAAGTTAAATAAAATTATTGTCCAACATTCCATCTAGAAACACATCGCACAAATTATGGTTAAAATAGTCCTTTAAGGCTCTTTTCCGAAGGCAATGCATCAAAATTTGATTTTTTCTTTAATAGTCTATCAGACCTTAAGCGCCATTATTCTAATTTTTAATTGTAACCTTTATTTAGATTATTATATAAGTATAATTTATATAAGTTATCATTAGTTAGTCTTAATATTATATTGTACACTACTCTTAAGCCTATCGGTTTAATAAATTATAATTATTTACATCAGCTCAGACAGGAGGCTTGAAAGAAGAGGCCACCCATTGATGGAACTTCATGACATGTGGTGATTAAAATAGTAATATAATATTCGAACGACTTACTTTCGACTAATTTTCGCTGTATCTCAAAAATGAAATACAACCATTTACAACGAATGACAACTAATATTAAGATAATTAATGTGTACTCGTGTTGTAATATAATCAAAAAAAGTAAATAGGAAAAAAAGATACAATTTATTTATTTAGTCTATACTTTATTTTCAATGCGATAACACACGCTGTTACAATCTTAAGATTAAATCTAAATAACCCAATTTCTTTGTACTGGTGTTTTATTTTTTATTTGTTCAGTACGATGGTATAATGGTATACGAGTAACACATAAATGACGTCCTTTTTTATATTAATGTTTGTGCTCCTGTATTTACACGATGTGTTGTTGAAAACTTTTATTTTATAAGCAAATGAATATACTATCGCTTACGTTTCACGCTGAGCGATAATCCGAAACGACCTTCTTGTTTATAACCGATGTCGCCTTCCATGGTAGGTGATAATAGTTAATAGTGATATCATGCGATTAATTTACGAGTGACAATATTTGTATGCGTCACTGTACGACCGGTTAAAAATATACAGGCGTCACAAAATTGTACAGCTGTTCATTAAAAAAATACTTAAACATTTTACAATTAAAATTGTATTTTTCTAATATCTATAACCAACTTTTGTACTTCTTTTCTCCGAAAATCTGACATAAACAACAGCACTGTGTCACGGCATGTTCGACGATAATTTTACTCGGGGACTGAAATTACAGTGTTCTATCACGTTGTTCGTGTGCAAATACGTTTTGTTCATGAGATAGTCTGCGAACGTCTCACGCAAATAAAAACAGAAAAAAACTTGCGGTGTTAGAGCTTAAGTCGTACACAGACTGCACGCGTACACGTATCAGTAGGCCGACAGCCGTTCGTTGTTTAGGGCGTACGTAATATTACCATTGGAATAAAAAATTCCATTGATATCGCTAAAAAAAGATGATACATGAACCGTCCGCGGTTTTAAAATCTAATGGAATTAAATTTTTACGAAAGCAACAATTAGTGCAACATCGAAACGTCTAGTCTCGCCAACGCGTACAAATGGCTCTCGGCAGGTCTGAACTTTCGACCGAAAACATCGAATGTGTGTGTGGATTAGATCGCGTGCCGCCGGCTATAAAATCAATTGTTACACGAGGGGTGCGAAATAATTTCGAAGAGCGTACCGGTTCCATACGAAGAAACAATGTAACGCACATGCATGAGCCGGCGTACGAAAGCAATAAAGTAGAAAAATAATAACAATAATGATAAAAACCGTAAGAGTAATTTACGAGCGACCGCGAACACCCCGTTCGCAACATGTGCGCGCGACTATTCGGATCAGCAGCGGCGGCGGCGGCGGCGGCGGCGGCAACGACGATCTACGGTACGGAATTAATTACAAAGCCGGTAACGGTTTTCGCCAAATTACGATTGCGCGGCCCGTGCACGCCCCTAACACACCTAGGGGTAGTTGTTACGTGTAATATCGGCATGTACGACGACCGTGCGTTAGGCGGTGCATTGGTCGACCTTTAGCGCAATAATAATAATTATAATAATAATAATAACGGTAATAATGCCATACGTCACGCGGTAATACGCGCGATGCCGGCGCCGCCCAGATTAGAGACACCTATTACGGTTTATCTTTATTAGTACGTCATCGTTGTGCAGCACACGTGTTATTGCCGAGCGTATACGTGTGCACCACCTCTGGACACGAGTGTCGAACGAAGCGCGCGTTGTTATTATTGTTATTATCTGCATACGGCGCAGAACGGGGCGACGGTGCTGGCCGTCGACGAGGAGAAGGCGACCGGGAAGCGCGCGCCCCTCGCACCGACCCGTGCGCACTAAATCATTCGTAAATAAGTGTACCTACGAGCTCGTGCGCTCTCGTTCGACGCATACAGTTTTCGTAGTACGTACACTCGTTTATCATCGATCCGTCGATTACACATGGTAGCATCAGCGATACTTGTTGTTCGACGGCGATTATATTAATACGTGTGTGTGCGCGCGTGTACACAAACGCGTCGACTGGTAACGTAATAATATTGCGTTTATAACACGGTACGGCCCACATTCGACACGTCGTGACCGATACCTAACGTCGGAAGGGTATAGACGGATCGGTTAGGGAAAAAAAGTTAATAGTTATTGCATTATTATTATTATTATTGTTGTTGTTGTTGTAACTATACGCTTCTTATTAAATCGCTGCAACAGCGCGGCGCCTCCGGGGGTGGGGGATGATGTCGGCACCTGGTTACGGTGCGCGACATTTAAACACCTATTTCTCTCTCCGTCCGTACGCGAGCACCTACCGCCTGTATACACCGTTATTATTCTGTACGCACCAATTGTTATTATTACTTTTTTCTCCACCTCCGGAGTGTTTGGTGCGCCGGGCGACGACAAATAAATAATAGTAGGTATGCCGTGTACGCGCGCAGTTGTTGCGGTAATTTTTTCCACCGTGTTTTTATTTTCTTTATTATTATTATTTTTTTCTTTTCTTACGGTCTTTCAATAAACGACGGCGCGCGCGTTATCTATTAAATTTTCGTTCGCGGCAGATGGCCCCACGTGAGTGAGTGAGTGCGCGCGCGAGTACGTGTCAAAGGTAGTGATTACGGTGTCAAACACAGTAATATTTAGGGCGATATTCGGCCCGATTTTTCACGTCCGACGTCCATATACAATAATAAAATATACGTATATAAGTGTAAGCGCGTGCGCGCGCGCTAACGTCCAATACATCATCGTAACGCGTACACACAATATACGTGCGGTATGTATATATTATTTAAATTGGACACTAGGCGTTTTCGACACGTACGTTGCACACGTCAGCGGATCTCCTACCCGTAGCGCATACATAAACAATGTGTGTACAGATATGAATTCAAATTATATAAGTGAAAAAGCCGAAAAAATCGCTGCCCGTCGGCGATAAAGCCCGGTGGATTTTTTTCTTTTCTTTTTTTTTTTTTTAAACAAAAAAAAAATAACTTTAATAAGCCCTCTTTTAAAAAACTAAAAAAAAAAAGTTATATTTACAAAGAATATAAAGGAATATTTGAGTTTTTTTGAAAACCATTACGGTTCATATTTGAAACGATGTAATAATAACTTTTTATGCGTTTATGATTGCAATTGTTGTACCTACAAACGTTTTAGTGTTATTAGTCTTATTGGTTTAGTAGCTCAAGCGAGTGAATACCGTAGTCGCGAAAAAAATAAGAAAGTTCATCGGTTTTCAAGACTAATTCGCTGTTGGACAATTCGTCGTACTGACGATTCTTGAATGTAAAAATATCACGCAAATTATATCATCGCACAATTATTTTCCACTTCGTTGATCATAAAGCAGATTAATAAAATTAAGAACTTAATGAGTTTCGTTTTAGTAATTTTTGTAACAAAAATTCAAATTACTGTAATTGTTTTGACAAAAAAGCATCAAAGAAGATTTATTGTGCTCAGGACTATAAATTATTTTTTTATTTTTTTATTGAACGATGTATGTATTTTGTAAGGGGTTTTTATGGAAACATAAATCAGTATACATAACAAATTGTTTTTTCATCTCGTTTGCCTAATTAATAAACAATATACATAGCAATAGAATTCTTAAAAAAAACCTATTATATCGGAAGTCAATACTTAAAGGTGTTATGTATATGAAGAATATTAAAATAACCGGTTTACCGAATTATTAACTTCCTGTGTAGAATATAAACATTCATATTACACATGATATGGTTTTTGGATAACCTTATTACTTTTTTATTATAATTTATTACCGATGCGTAATTAAACTTAATTAGAATTAGAATTCACTATAAAATTAAATTTAAAATGCCAATACGTTTTGAAAAACCACAACATTTCGAAATCATTGATCTTCATTGGCAGTGAATAAACCAACTTGTAAATTATTTGATCATGTCTTATTATCTCTTCAGTCACCCATATTTATAACTCCATTTATAATGTAAATTATCTGGTAGCTATAAGTAGTCGTAGATAATTTCTTGTACAAGAACAATCTTGTTCGTCAAATATACGCATGTGTAGTAAAATTGAAATGATTAATTTGATAATATTTCATAAAATCACATAACATATCAATTATGCAATTTTAAATTAAAATTGTTATCAATAAATTTTTGAAAATATTAAATAATATAGTTAATAACCATATTGTTTAACAAAAGCACACAAAAGCTCCAATAATCGATTAATCCAATATGGGTACAGTCTACACAATAGCCTGTACACGATATTTTTAAGGAACTGAATGACGTGGAAAAGATTCTAAATATATGATTATATTAAATTTTACCAGTTATTACATACAAAATTATCAATAAAACTTATAAAAAAAAAAAAAAAACCAAAAAAATTAACTGCGATTTAAATTAAACACATCGTTACTTTCCCGACTCTTGTATACACATGTATATGCATACTTGCACACGCGAAACTTGGTGTAGTTACACTGTTCCGTACACTGGTCAGGATATGAAATGTCGTGTCGAATTTGAGTCTGAATTGCAATTTTCGCGGTGATTCAATATTTTCCTCTCGGATAACTTTGAATTAAGTTCAAATAATAGACCGTGATCTCCCGGACACGTACCCGCTGTCATCCCGCAATAAAGTTATTATTCGGACGATAGATTATTTTCGGAACAGTGGTGGCGCGACGACGGCGTGTGCTATGTTAGTGTGTGCGTGCATATACAATCAGATTTATAATTAATTTGTCGACGCCGTCGGCACTACTACAGATACCCTCGTCAGTTATGTCGTTAACAGCAGTGGATTAACGTCGATTGTGTACTACCTACTTGAAAGTCAGTCGTCTATAAAAAATAAAAAACAATATTTTCTAAACCATTCTTAACACGAAAAAAATGTCAACAGCTTCAGGTCTACAGAACACGAATAATATTTCAACGATTTCCGTGATGACTACCGCGAAAATGATTTCTCGAATTACCCGCATAATATTATGTCCACGTATTTGCATTATTATGATTATGTACTACTACTCACTAGTTCTCCCTTCTTAAAGGCAATTCTGCTGATGCCCCCGCGCTCTTTTCCCTAGTAAACTTTCATGTTCCTACAAGTCCAACACGTTCTACCGCTCCATTTTCTATTCCTAAACGTTCAATAAATTCCAGTCAGAATAATTTAGTTACTGATTAATGCGTCTAGCCAACATCCACTCTTTATATCTGTTGTAGTCTTACCGATTCACGGTTCGCTTCTACTGAAATCATACGACATACTATTGTACTTTGAGCCAAGTTTGAGTTTAATTAAAATAAAATAATTGTAAAGGCAATTTATATGCGTGCTAGAGGGATGCGAGAGGGTGTGTGCTACACTTGAGCAGTTCGCGTACAGAGTCATTTGATGTTTATGAACGGCGCCGACATCGATTTCGGTTGACTAATTACAAGACATTTTATTTTCCTTTAATTTGTTCTACTCTAAAAACGATGTATTCGTTTATATAAATATATTTTTATATGTGTATTGCAATTAATTGCGCTTAAATACTTTATAAAACACCTCACTATGGATAATAATAAAACAAAAAAAAAGAAATCTTGGTCACACAACTGAATAAAAATTATATTTACACTACAGTTCATTAAGAATGGGAAATTTTATATTTTGGCATTTACAAAATACTGTCTCATTTCCTCGGAAAAGTCGCAGGTTAACAAACCGTTAGCGACCAGTCGCGTACGGCAGAAAAAAATTGCACTGAAACAATGTTCAAGATGGACATCAAATTTACATAACTCACTTTCGTGCGTTCGAAAACAAAAATAATGTCTGAAGAAACAATTATTATAATAATAATGTTTTGGTTTTTTTTTTTTTTTTTCAGGATAAGTTTGAAGTGCGAAACATGCAACAAACGTTTGGAGTTCGTTTTAATATTTGTAATTTATTAGTTCATCGTCTGCAGTAACACGGGTGCGTGATCGCGTTCCATTAATATCGCGGGAGGGTGTGTGTACTGCAATGGGATTACGTGACCCACGTGTGGTCACTTTAACGTCTCCATACGCGTATGCGGAATTTACAAAACGTGTACACAGTCTATAGATGGCAAATCTTTGCGTAGTACCAACGCTATACCGACTACCTAATTATTTAAACGTTTGTTTAGAACAATCGAAAGCCCACATTTCGTGTGGTAAAAATTCGCATGCACATCCCCCATGACATTGTAACCATTGTTTTATGTACTAACGATTATAATCGTACAAATTATTTTATTAATTACGCGACATTAATTGCAGTTGAGACCTTATAGTAAAAATAAATCACTATTGAATATTATCATAGATAAATTATTAATTCAATTTATTATACATTATATATAATAAATCAATACGGGGCAAGTTAGTAAATTACAATTTTGACTTATCTCTTAAGTATGGTTTTTTGATTCTCATTCTTATTTACTTTTAATATTTAACACCAGTGTTTGAACCTAGATAATAATCATACGAGTATAACCGTATCTGTACATTTAAATTATCATATCTCAACAACGGCGGTAGTGTGATAAATTTGACCTTTGTGTCACAAATATATTACAAGATAACATATTCTGTACACCAAGATTAACTAAGAATCGTTATTATTTTCTTTAATGCGATTATATTGGGCGTATATAATTTTTACCAAAACCAACAAAAAAAAAATAAATTAAATTAAATAAATATGTAATCTGCGCCACGTCCAAAAATGTAGGTATATGCGTCGTCGGCGCCACGACCGAGTAAGCCACAAAAAAAAAACCAAACGATATAGAATACCAAGTACTATGTAATTTGTCAAAACTTGTCTATCGAGATAATCGGTATTCCGATTAGTAATGGAAAATGACATCGCGATAGATGTGTAAATATCACGTTAGTCCAATTGCTTACCGTTAATTAAGTGTTCACACGTATATATTTATTTTGGTTTATTGAAATTGCAATGGATATTGGAAGTATAACTAAAATTACGGGAGAAAGAGATTTATTATTTTTTGAAGGTTATACCTAAAGTAAAGTTCACCTGACAAATAATGGTACAATTCGATAGTGCTGTACTGATAAGACTTGTCCTGTAAAAGTGTAAATTTCTTTAAAAAATATTGCCGTGGTAAACGAAAAGAAAAATGAAAATAATCGACATGGCAAACTTAATGTAGAACGGAAATTGTATTCTAATAAATGCAAAAGAAAGGTCCAAAAAGATTGATTACGAAACCAAGCAGAATACAATTCAGAATGACATTACAGACAAAAGTATCCCGATTTAATGATGCAACTAACTGGTGTAACACTCGTTCATCGAAATATGAATAACGCACGAAGAAAATGTCAACCTCTACCTTACCGAAAATTAATCACAAAAACAGTTAATGCTTTATACTCGAAAACTGACAATAATGATCAATTTTTGTTGATTAACCATGTGGATTTACATTCAATGATATTTTCATGTGGTCACCATGCCAAGCTGATACCTATTGTTTTTATGGATGGAACTTTTGAATACTGTTCAAAGTTCTTTGTTCGATTATTTTCTTTACATAGTCCGTGCAATAAGCATTATATAATTAATTTACTTGCACTACTTCCGGACAAAAAAGAACATCAGCTTACGTTAATTTATTAAAACAATTCATTAATCCGTATTATATAACATGAGTTGAATTTCGAACCAAAATTTATTTATATGATATTTTGAAGAAGCGATTCATACTGTACCGACGACTCAAGTATAAGACAATGTAAAGGTATTCGGCTGTAGGTTTTATACAACGCAATCTTGGTGTGGAAAAATACAATAACTCAAATTATCCAATATTTATCGAGATACTAAAACAGTATTAAATTAAGTGGCTAAATCACACTTTTGGATTACCATTTATATCGGCAAATGAGAATTGTGATTGTTTCATTGAAGATTTTATGACATTACTAATGACATAATGACTAATGACATTACTAATGACTTAAAAAATTACAAGTATAATACGACTGTCTGCGACGTAACAGAATAGTATAGCGCTCAAACGAGCAAAACGAGTATCTACCGAAAACTGACTATTAATTTTTATTTTTTACGTAAGCGCAATATGTTCATTGAAATATTCGCGGTTACAGACCTCGAACAGAACTGCTGGTTACATTGCATAGGTGTATTTTTTCCTCCGGGCACGCAGGGCCGTTGGTTACAGTACGACGGGGTCATTTCAACAACAGGTGACAGCGATCGATGAAAAACGTAGCGGGTCCTGTTATTCAGCTCGATCGTATATTATCATCTGTCACCGGTATTTACCGGTGTTTTTTATACACGCCGTATTGTACGTACGCATAGCAACATACGAGTGCACGGTGCGTGCACAGTACCAAACAAGGTTATCCAGGTAAGGGACGTCAAGCGGGCCGCGGCTCTAATTATTTTTATGGGCCATGTAGACGTTTTCATTTTATTGTTTTATTGCGCTTCAGTCATCAGAACGTGATGTACGTTAAATGTTTAATGTACGTTTTACGTTGGTAGTTTGTCCGAGGTAACAATGAACAATACAACCCATATTTGTGTTTATTTTAGGAAAAGTCAGCTTTTTCTCGGTTCGCACGAACACGACCACACCCACCGCATGCACCGCGTGCAGTGTTCTGCGTTTGTTTTCATAACAAACGTTGTACGCAACATTTTCCAATGGATTAGTTGTTTTCGGTTTGAACACGCGTAGAACCGCGTGCACGTCATTTCACGTCCGTGTGATGGAAGAACTGTGAACCGCTGAGCAAAATAAACACGCAGACACACAAAAGTCGATCGGTTTAATCGCGGTGTACAGGACGTCTATCTCTCTCTCTCTCTCTCTCTCTCTCTCTCGATTGACCGTATTGATTAGCCTGCCTGTACCAGATGCACGGGGACTCGTCGGACGGGTACGACGATTCCCGTGAGGGCCGAGTGCGTCAGGTACGCGGACCGCGGGCCGGAACCGAAAACGTGTAAAAAAATTTAAAAAAAAGGGGGGAAGGGTTAAACGAGCTTAACTTTGCGGCGTACGGACGTAGTGGGATCGCTGCGCACAATGTAATACCGATTGTTGTACAGTAGACCGTTTGCCCGCGATTGTGTACGACGATGATGAATAGTCGCGGCCTGCAGCGGGCGCGCGGAAGACGCATTGTGCCGGGCGAGGGGTCGAATCCGACCGGTGAAAGCGAAACAATGCGCGACGGACCTGCCGCGCCGTGTGTCGCGTACACGTACAGAACCGTACGCGCGCGAGCCGTCATCCCGTGCAGCGTGTAGTGCGCAGCGCGTTTAATCGAATTCACCGGTGCCGGTGTGTGCGCACACGCCTGCAACGCAAACGTAAAATTCGTGTAACGATGCGCAGCGGTGCGCGCGATGTTTTAAACGTTGCAGCGCGTCCCCGGCGCTACGACCTGAAGGGATGACGACGGTACGGCGGGGGTCGAGACGGTTATCGCGCGTACGGATGGCCGGGGTGAGGGGGGGGGAATCATCCCCAACCCGCACAAAGGACGGAAAAATATTGTATTACAGTTGACAATATAAATGTCGGCAGCTGAAAAACGTTATTTTTATAAATGTATCCTCGGCGCATATGTCACGGCGGCGGCGGGGTGCGATGGTCCGGGCACGTGGCGCGTGCGGCTGCCTCTCCGCCGCCCCACGCGCGTTATGCCGTCGTCGGCGGCGGCGGCGGCGGAAATCTCGGCGGAAAGTGTACGGGCGAGACAGGGCGGCTGCTCCGGCTCGTGTTGCCCCCTCGAGTGTGTGGACGGAGAGACGGGGGTGTACACGCTGTTTTCACCTGGACGCTCTCGAAAAACACAACGGACAAACACGCGCCCGATCGTTCGTAATGTACACGTATACACAATGCGCGTATTTACAATACAGGACCATGTACACGTGCGCACGCGCTATCGTGTGCGTGCGTAAAAATGCGGTCTTGTTCTCGTGGTCGTGTGCGATAACGTCAAAATACGGACTGCTACGGGGGCGGCTCTCGTTCTCAGAACCCGAAGAATCAATAGGATCCGTAGGTCTGCGCTCGCGATCAACCCCTCCTGATTTCCTCCGTCGAAAACAATGAAACTCCTTAAATCGGTGTAAACGGTAATCACGGTGTACCGCGAGCAACGTACCGTAACGAGTGGTATCGTACACGTAGTCGGCGCAGAAGCGTGTGGTGCGCGGAAACCTATGCCACCGTACGCCAAATCGTCGAGATCGTCCGGTTCACGGATGGTTCCATTATCGTCGGCCTTTTACCACCGAAATCTGATTTCCACCGCTATTATACTTGTCGACGTGCTCTGTTCGAACAGTAAAGTGGTTCGTGCGTGAACAATGAACCCGTTGCCAGTGGCTTCGTTTCACGTTCGCCGATCCGAACGCGAAATAACTCTATGCAACGCGTTATCAAACGGTATCCCCGGATATCGCGGGCGGTAGTAATAACACCGACGCGGTTGGTAAACGAACTCCGTTCTATAAACGACGCAGCGTTGTCAATAGTACACGAATGCTCTTCTGGATGCATAGACGAAAGTATTAAACATCTTAGTACAGATAAGAAAATCCACTCGTTACCGATAAATGTTGTTCCTCTTTGTTCTCTGCCCTCGCAACCGACATCTGTTCGCGGTCCGGTCTCCCACGTTCACGCATATCGGCTATTCTAGTGTCAACAAAGATTTCATCAAACCGATTTTTTCTTCAGTCTTCCTCCCCCATACATTGGCTCTTCAATCATATCATCACAATTTTCGAAAACCGATCAAGTAGACAATGTCCGATAAGATTTCCGCCATAAATCAAATCAATATTTTAATCGACTATAATAACTCCCCCTCGAAGACAATTCCGATATCTCTCAGAGGCCATACGACCAAAGGATTATAATACATGATACATAGCATATGCAATGTACGAAAAAAAATCAATTTTTATAACTGATCACGATATTACAATAATATTAATATTTAAACGCTAGAAACCACCGTAAACAGATAATTAGAACGATTGATGTGTGGTGAGCCGCTTTCTGTTGATTTTAGAAGCTTTTGAATGGTGCGGTTCGTAAAATTTGATTCGCAGTGTAAATAAAACGTTTGTGTCAATAGTTTACATTGAGAGAGTTATATAACAGAAACAGCAAATATTTATTTGATTTATTTCCCTTCCGCAGCACAAATAGGCTAGTATATTATTGCAACGAGGCTGAGAAACCGTAATAACCATTTCGTTCACACCATGGTGCTCTGAAACGTTTCGTGTAAATTCGACGAAACTTTACTAAATATAAATCAAAAATTGTGTCGTCCAAAAACGCAATGACCACTTGTATTATAATACACATACAGTTCGGTGGGTTGAAATGTGATTAATCCTAGTGTAGGAGAAAAAAAGAAGAATACTGTTTTAAAACTAAAAGGTCCAAATAACTAACGAACTATATTGACGACCAACTCTGTACGGGCCATTGCGGGCATTGTTTAAAATAATATAATTAAAAACAAGTCATTTTATAACTATTGGTAAAGAAATAAAAACTGATTCGTTTTATCAATCGCTTGTATAGCCACACGTCATTATTTTGTATTATCCTGTAGCTCCAGGTGGTATGTAATATAATACTGTAGTATATTGTACTTGTATACGTATATTCCTCAATATTTTACAGAACGATAAGTATAATTCAAAAATCAGATTTTTCTTTCAGTAAACATTTTTTTATTTTGCCTTTTTATTTATTTCTTGAACTTCTTTCGACATAAAACATTTTCTTAGAAATGAACTTGAATGCCATTTTGCCATTTTTATTAAAAATATTATATTAATATCATATAAATACATATATATTATTTTTTCGTTTTAAAATATTACGTCTGTAACTGTAATGTTTTTTAATATTTTTTTTTAAGTAAAACCCTTAAAGTGTTTTAAGCTTAAACCATTTAAAGTTTGAATAATTTGTTTTGTAAATTTTTTTTTTTTTGAGAAATTTTCCGCGACGGTATTTTTTCGATGTTTAAGAAGGTTTTTTTTGTGTAATTTTTTCTAAGAAAATGATAATGTTGGCAAAGAATAACCCAAAAATACGCCCTCTTAGTAATGCCACTTCACTCGGTTTTATGGGATTTAAGCTACGTGACTTATAAAATATTCAAAGATACTCCAATTCAGTCATCGATTAAACTTAAAAGTTCCACAAGTATGGTAATACGTGCTCAGGTTTATTTTATAAAACGAACGAAATAATTTTTTTTGGTTTTTAATGTATTATTACCAGATAAGACTTATGCTCGAGATAAGTTAAATAAAACTATATTAAATTATATTTATACTGAGAAAATAAAAATGAAAATGTAGGTATTACTTAAAACTCTAAGTTGAACGAAGCTATGAAATTGTTGGTATTTTATGTTATGAATATGTATTTTTTTCACATAAAACAATTTTTGTGTAGTAAAAGTTTGTCGTATCGCTGTGTAAAATACTCCTTTATTGATCGGAAAGTGGATATTCGAGGCATTTTAAGCAGGTCAAAATATCAAATTCCGGGTGTAGTTTTCATATAATCATTAGTTTTGTTTTCGTATATTGAAAGCTTGTTTTAGCAAGATAAGAGTGATTCGATATGCTCCGATGTTCTTTAACTTATGAACAACATTAACAACATTGAATATAATGTAATGTAATGTAGTTAACTTTTATTTAACTAATGTTAAATTTTAAATTTAAATTTTTTCCATACTGTGAAACAATTACGTTTATATGCAATTATAACTGATTAGTTATATCTATATTTTACTATTGTGTTTTCATAATTTTTTTTTTTTTTGTTTTGTTTAAAGATACCGATATAATTATAAAATTTAATAATCGAATAAATTTGAAATTTAATTATATTTCTGTATTTGAAATTATTTTTGTGTTGCTCTAATGTGCAGTAAAATACAAAGACTCACGGAGATGGACCGTGTATTTCTTAGATAATATATATATCTCAGATAAACTTTGAAACTGAAATGTCCTCGTGAAATTAGTGTGCCACTATAAATAAATAATCATCGCACGACGTTCAATAATTTCTCAAGATATTTGATCCGCGTATCCCGTAAAATACGAGTGTGCATTTACTGTTACGTTGGATGTATCAAAACTGTCCAAGAAAACGTTTACATGTAACGATTTGTACGAAAATCAACTTTCGTGATCGGTGCCACGATCCAATGAAACATGGATACTGAATAAATCAATAAGTATGGAACGTTTCTTTAGTTCCGTGCGGTTCCGCCTTGAACAGTTTTCATAGCTACAAACTATACGCATACGCCATACTTAACATAGACAAATACAATTACAAAAATAAATAAATGAACAAAAAAAACGAAAAAAAAATAAAAATCGCACACGTTTACAGTACAAAGTCTAATGCAACGATATCGTACGGCGAGAGAATCATAAAAATACGCGGTGAACCGCAATAACATTTTTAACGCTAGGTAGTGAAATCGATGACGAAAGCTAATCGCATATTAGGGTTATCTACGACGTGAACTTACGTTCGTCAGACATGGCCCTACGGTCTGATGATGTTATTGTCTTTTGTCGAAAAAAAAAACCGACTACGTGACTCGGTGACTGCAGCGGTTGCTCCGTGCGGACAATAATTCCTCCGTCTTTCCACACGACACGTCGTCGTGTAGGCGACGACATTATTGTATTGTACGTGTCATGTGCGCAGACGTACGGGGTCGCAAGGTGCGCTGGAATATATTCTGAAAATTATTATACTCAACTGAGCCACGATAAGATATTCGTTGGAACGCGTGTACAATTAATTGTGCGCGTACAACGGTTGACTCGATAGAATTCTAATTCCATAAATTACCAACGTCGTTTTGTTAGAGCGCATACGTCGGAATACGACGAACATCACATAGCGTTACGACGCGTTTACGGTTGCGGTTAAAGAACAGCACACCGACGCCGTAACGTTGCGATCACTTTAAAAATGACCATGATCAAATAGCAACTGTTATTGTTTCGTACGTAATCGACGTAATCGACCAACCGACTGCGGACGCTGTCCGATGTCCAGTAACTGCGACGCACAGTAACCTTATCGGAATGCGTCACGTACTCGAACGCTTCGGGCGCTGTCTGAAAATGCAATGTTTATCAAAGTATCTAACTACAACCCGTGCGTTACTTGGAGACACGAAGCGTGTAACATTTTATTTGATTTACGGAAAACCCCGACCTGTATATCTGAATGCGTATATTGTTTTATTTATTTACAACGTTGTCGTTGGCGATGTTATAACGCGGATTAAGTGAACCGTACCCGTGCAAAAACATTGACCCCCACGCATATACTGTGTATACATCTAAATATTTAATTTTTACGTACGCTAAAGTATTATTTGCCAAATAGAAAAAAAAAAAAAAATGAATAAATAAATAAATTAAAAAAAAAAAAAAAAAATAAGAAAAAACATTGATCCACTTTGGACTTTTAAAAACTCTTTATTTTTTTCGTATTAACAATTAATATTGTACAATATTTATCCTCGGTTCATTATTGTAGCGATTATTACTTATATAAAAAAAAAAAAAAAACTTAAACTGGTATAACTCGTAAATTTAAACCCACCTATTCGTGTATACAGGTCAAAAATAAGAATTTCGCCCCTATGATGATTTCACGCTGCCTGCCACATAACCTTGCGAACGCCATGAGCTACACTCGGTACCTGAGCGCTAATTAAATATTCGTGAACCGGCCGGTTAATTTAATACGCACAAGGTAGACTTAGTTTCACGAATGTCCACGTAATATCGATAAATGTTATCGATTTTAACCTATATGCCCTGTTCAGCCTCGTTCGTCGTAACAACAACAACAAAGCGTATGTTGGTTCTACTCGCTGATTTGCGATATTAACATAGTAAATATTTAAAGCGTGTAAAATACTGTTCAAAGCACAACGCGTCGCGTTCGATTCCATTAGTCGATATCAATATCAAAAACGAAGTGGGCTACGTTTACGGAAGAATAATAGCGTAGTAACATTCCATTACATCTTTTATATTATTATACATTATTATGTATCTTCGCCGTTAAGATTACGACCATCACGTAAGACACAGGATTACACGTTGTGTGTGAGAATAATCGAGAATAATCTAATGTCTATAAATAAAAAAATCTACGTGCAACAAGGTCCGTCTGATTCGATGGTCGTGTATGTACGTATAAGAAAATCCGATCGACCTTTAACTTGAAAATTGTATTTCGATTCGAAAACATCGGCTTACAGTTATCGTCTGCACCTTGGTTCGCGATATATTCCAGAGTCCCACGGTCGCCCGATTTCGGGATTAATTCGTCTCGTCAAAAGTCCACCGCCACCTGCATCTATGTACAGCCCACCGCGGTAGTCGTCGCCCGCCTGCTCAGAGAGCGTTCCCACACTTTTGCCCGGATCACGAATGCACTTCACACGCGTATAAACACCATGATAATATTGTGCCAAACAGACCTGCAGCGTGTCATCGTGACCGACCCACCCGGTTACACGTGCGCGTTCACGTACACCGAAGAGATGACGTTTTTGGGGTGTGCAGCATCGACGGGTTGGCTTTACAACAATAACAACATTGAACATTAAATAGGGGTACCGCTGTTTGGCGTATGTAAGTTTCACGGACGTTTGGGTACACGAAACGAGGGTACATCGTATTTAATAAGCACTGAAAACCGTATGGTGGCAATCAACTCTAATCGCTTTCGATGTACCAGGATAATGTTCGTCATTACAATCGGCCAGGACGTAATATGAGTGCGATCAAAGATCTCGAACTGAACCAAAACGTATTTTTTTCCCCGTTTTTTTATGACTTTATTAGATTTAAAAATACAAATTAGTCGTGCACGTTAGGCGCATACATAAAAACGGGAATAGTGTTTACTTGCTTAAACATTTTTTATACGTTTTACCGTTTATGTTATTATTGTTCGTGTCCGTCTACTGCGAAAGTAGGATTGGTTTTCGATAACAAATATTCGGTACTCTCAAGAGGTCGTTTTTTTTTTTTTTTTGAAATGTCATAACAGTTGAAAGAAACCGACGAAAAATCGCAACGGAAACGGCGCAAATATTTTAACGAGATACCGGAGTTCTCGATGAAATCGAACCATTCCGTCGTCGAAACTCGAAAGCAATCATCGCGGAAACTCGAAATTCACGCCGTATACTAATACAACCTTTCGCTATAAACGATCATCAATATCAGTCACCACGACTCCTGTATATTTCATCCGAACCCCGCGGTATGTCGCGCCCCTTATCTTGTTCTTTTCTTTTTCCGCGTCGACAAGTTTCAGTCGTTATCGATATAACCGTCGTCACCGACGACATGCCTACGATATCCCGTAAACGCACACAGCGACCACGTCGGTGCGTTTTCCACGGTTCCGGGGGAGGGGGGGACCCGGTGGGAAATACGGGTGGACGCGGTTGTCGCAGGTCGCGGGTTCCACGGTTTCACCCCTGTCCTCTCCCCCGCAGAAGTGTCGCACGCGCGCGTTGCGGACACCGCAGCAGCACACCAAAAGTATCCCACGGTCGTCGGATTCGCCGGGCAAAAGTCCGAAAGGCCGCACGCAACCCCCGGCGATCGCGCACCCCCACACGCACGGGCGCCGCGAGGTGGAAATAATCGGGTTCATGCCCACCCTCCGGTGACAGAAGATCGCGCGGTCGATCCGCGTGCGACGGTTTTTCGGGTACTTCGACGCGCGCGCGTTCAATACACACGCGTACGCGGGGAACGTATTACGCGACGACGATTAAATTTTTATTATTATTATTATTATTATTGTTGTTGCTGTTGTTGTATTGATAAACACCGGCTACGATCGATTCCCACGGGTGTGCGCTCACACGTATTATCGCGTACGCCGTGATACACCGACGGAAAGCATATTGTCGTAAACGCGCGCGCGCGCGCGCACACACACACACACACACGCATTAACTTCGTTTAACGTTTACATTGTAGATGCGCCGTCATAGGGGACGACTGTGTGACGCTCGTTTATTCAAACGCACACGTATTAAATTCATTACGAATTTCGTATTATCCGCACCCGCGCGCGTGCATCACGAATGTATGCCTCGGATTAGAAACTGTGAGTCGAATACGAGTAGACGTTAACGATGTCGAATAACAGAGCTAAGTTATTTTTGATGACGAACCGAACCGCGGTAATTGACTGCGACTGAGGTGCCTACGAATAATCGGCCAGTTAATCGTCGCGACCCCGATAACATAACGGTTCGGTTACGTGTTGAAAAAAAACCCCCGGAAATACGTGTTACGAGTGAGGCGCTGAACGGTATGCGCGGGTTTAAGTTTTACAAACCAGCGAACGAGGCGACTCGTGTTACAACGACAAGTACGGATTGAGGCCCAAAAACACGATTTCCGGATGGTCCGCGTGGACACGGTCATCTACTCTTCCGACCAGTCCGCCCCTGAGTGTAATATTATCTTATCCGACTTTTCCGACTTATAACACGTTTCCTTATAGCACTACCTTATCCACGACGCGTCTGGGTTCCCGAAAACCTACTGCGTGTCCTTGTGCATTTCAGAAACATGGAGCACTGCACTAGTACAACAAATCCATCTCATTAGCGTTAAAAATCCCGTGGGTACATTTAAACTATTCATTGAATTTATATCGTAATCTTCTCCGACCTTGGCCGCTCGCAAATCAACATACAACATATTTGACTTCACGTTCGGGTTCGGAATGTCTGAACTTTTTACCCTATGTTCGATTCGGTTTTTACTATTCAGAATAGGCTGGAAAATTGTTTATTACTGTGAAGTGCTCGTGGTTGAATATCGGTCGTAAAATGATTAGCAATGTTTGCAGTCGCCTGTTGATCGTACATCCGCTAGCGCAATCACATAAGTATTGATTTCTAGTACATAACAATCAACTGAACAAAACGATTGTCCTATGCATAAACAGTTGACATTGGTAATTTACAAATCTAGTTTAAAATAAATGAAAAGATCTTGTTAATGTCTGAAATCGTTATATGTTAAATAATATAATTAGTTTAAATACAAATATTAGCAAGTATTAACATTTTATACTTTCGAAATGTATTTTTTTAATTTTTATTTGTTGGTTCAAAAATCATGTTTTATTTGTAAACATATATGCATCGTTTCGTGTGCATAATATACTTCAGTTGAATAGAGGCCGTATAGTAAACACAAATGTATTCACTATACCTCCCGTTGTCAAACCCTAAAACGCTCGCTAATAACGAAAAAGTCCGTTATCTTTTTTTCTCTCTCGATATTTTCGATGTTACATTTTCTTTTGCATTCAAAACACACACACACACACACACACACACACACACACACACACACACACTACACGACCTACTCATATATTTTGTATCGTATTTTGTACGTATTGTATAGTTGCGCGCATATTTACGTATCCAACATGCGTAAATATGCGCGTGACGCACTTTTACCATATAATATATATATATGTATAACAATATTTCAAAAAACACAATTACGCCCGTATTGTTATCATTCATTTATTGATCGTAATATTTAGGTCAGTGGTTATTTGGGCTGGTTTTTTTTTTCTGAAATATTTTTATTTCGTATTAAGTCTTCGGCGGCAGAGATTATTGTTCAGTCTGTTTTGATACTAAGCGGCGTAATATATATAAATTTTGTACGTTATTATGTGTTATTATATACAGCGTTTTCGTTATCGCTGCGTTTCGGATGATTTTCGAACGTGTCCGTTTGCCCTTAGTATTTGCCCTTAGATATTCTTTGTTGTTTGTGTTTGCGCGTTAATCATATGCCGCATACTGTGAATCGTCAATCGAATGATAATATCCCCAATTTTTGAACTATCGCGGCAATGATAAAAACGTATATTAAATATACGATATGAAAACTCGTATGATTAATGTTGTCGGTCACTTTATTGAAAAACTAATCATTAGATGATTCGTACATTTTCTTTCGTGTCAGTAACATTCACATTTTTCTGAACTCCAACTCCGTGAAAATTATTTTTTGAAAAATTATAACCATTTTAATACAATATTATAGTAATGAGTACGTATATTGATTGGTTGATTTAATACAGTTGACGAAAAAAATTGTTTTAGGTCAGCCTCTACACTTACGTTGCTCATTATTCGACGAGTGGCGCATGGTAAGCGTATACATAGTTTGAACGTACGATCTTATTAATTTTTAGTCGAAATAGACCTTTCTCTTTTCGGTCACAATTATGGATTAGCAATAGAGGAGAATTCACGTTTTAAGAGTTTGTGAGAATTTCAGTGCGTTTAAACGATTAATCATTATGTGGGCGAATGAATGATTTGAAACATTACGATTTGTTTGAGTGATCTTTTTTTAATGTAGCGTAGCGCGTCCGGGCGAAATGCATTTTTTCCTCTGAATAATAAATTAAAAATTATACAAATTAATCTAAATAAAATCAATATAAATTCGAATGGAAAATGCATAATAATTTACGTTTGATTAAAAATGTTGAAATGTTCTTACCAGTTGTCTTGTGTTTTAAAATTTGAATAAATAAAAATACAGCGATTGTATATTTAATGAACCTAACAAAAGTTTTGATAAAATTCGAAAAAAAAAGGCGAGCGAGATTTTCTAACTTATAGTTTGTATTTGCATAAAGATTAATATTTTCTTTATTATTTCGTAATTTATGTATATATATATATTGCATTCTATAGACACCAAGATATGAAATGAAATCAAAGACGTTAATAAGGGAAACCTGATGTATTGTTATGTATCGAAAACAATATTACCTTGTTATCATATTAAACTAAATAAATGTCTTTCTTATCGTAACACATATAGATACTTACAATAAATAGTGAATTTGTTAAAATATTTACTTTTATTTATAAAAGGAAAGTAACGGTCTCCGCTACAATTAAGCCTAAATACAAACGAAGAATGATTCACTCGTGAATTGCTCTTAAAATGCCATTGAGTCAAAAAATGAAATAATATCAATAAGGAGTCATATCCGGTGTGTGTTTTGTACCTTTACAATGCCGTATTGTTATCGATTTCGGATATCATTCGCACCATGGAACGTTTATATTAGACTACAAACGTTTTTGTTCAAGAGTCGTAAACATACGAGTAACTAGGCCACATGATATTTTTTTAAATATCAAAATAGCACAAAATCGAGATATGTCGTCGCTAGGAGACTTCTTGCTCATATGAACCATTCCGATTATGTAGGTACATATTAAAGCAAATGTTATTTTATGTACCAACATTGAGTGGATTCGAGTTTTATTTACTATAAGGTTTGTGTCGCATAAAACACAGAAGAAATCTATTATGTGTATCGAATTTGATAATTATGAGTAATAACACATAACAACAATGCATAATACCGTACAGCGGCGTAGCCAGAAAAACACGATGACACGAATAACATTATACCTACGTCTTGAAATCAATGCGTACATTTTACGAAATTAGAGAGACATTTCGAGGTAGGTCATAATAGCCCGTTAACTCGCCCCTCCCTGGCTACGCCGCTGACACCGCAGTATTACTTGTGTAACGAACTTCAACTCGATTTTCATCGATACATTTTTCATCATCTTTATCAAGTCTAATGGTTTTTGAACCCTATTACGGTCCCAATAAAATTATCGTAGTTCACTGCATCCGTGTCGGCAACGGTACTTATTTAGTTGTGTACGTTTTGTTTTGTTTTATTTTATAACTGTCGTCGTCGACCACTTTACCCGGTCGTTTTCAAACGACAGAAACGCGCGTTGCCCGCATCGCCGGATGCAATAACCGCGCGCGGTGACGATAAAATAACGACTCGTTTTTAATTTATCGCGGTCGAAACCGATCCGTCGTAAACGTTCACCAGACGACGACGTCGCGTCACGTTTTCGGAACGAACCGACGTGCGCAGCCGGTGCGGGATCGACGTTAACGCGTAACGCTGGACGGCGAGTTGAAAATCCGAAATACATATTATTGTCGTCAGACGGTGTACATCACTTGTCGTCGAGAAAAACGTCCGGGAGCAAAGCCGGGATAACAGGACGATTATTGACGGGATCTCGTCGGCAGCGAGTTGGTTTGCTGCTGCTGACGCTACCGTGCAACGATACGTTACAACCGTTTCGAATACGTAGCGCACCGTTCTGTACGTTCTGACTTGTGGGGGGGGGGGTTATACGTGTAAAAAACCGTTCCGCGGTGCATGGCACAGGTGATGTACGCGTCGTTGTTGAGACCGATTTGAACGTTAGACGCGGACAAATGTCGGGACGGTAAAAAAACGTTTCCGCGGCACTGAGAAGGCGCCAACGGCGACGATGACTAACTGATATTACGCGCAGTAAGACAATGCGCGCCAACGCAGCGGATAAGTCACCGGCGCGACACTGCGATATTATTATGTACCGCCTAAAACACGCGTGTATTGTGTTTATTTTTATTTATCAGTATTCCGTGCGCTTCCACCTTTCGTTTTCCCTTTTCCCTTTTTTTTTTTTCTCTTACCACCTTGTCGTTGGGGTACGCGCAACACAATTGCTTTTTGAATCACTCACCGGTCACATGTAATAAAAGTATAATGTTTGAATAGGCGTACGTGATATTACTATACATGGTATACGTATGTACGCGCAATGTGCACGGAGGACGGTTACGTACGGAGGCATGTGCACTTTTGAAGAGCACCCCTATACAACCCCCTCCCGCCTCGCGCTACCCCCAAGCGAGTCTTTCAACGATGGCGAAAAAAACCCCTCTCCAACTGGGTCGATTGAATTCCCCTGGTCTTACCTGTTTGGCGTCGTCCAGGGGTGTTTTTTTAATTTTGGGGTCGAGTTCTTCGTCGTACGTGCACGGTACACGGGGGACGCAAAACAGTAGTAGTAACTCTCTCTCTCTCTCTCTCTTACTCTCTCCCGATCTCTCTCGCATCTCATTGTTTCCGACCGTGTTACACATCATTTGGTCGCAATGTGCAACGGAGATTTGGCCACCGAGGTACTCGCACCGGTACACCTCTTGCACAAAAACACATATCCATGTACGTGCGTGCGTTTAATGTATAATAGTAACGGCATGGACCAGATTTCGTGTGAAATAATAACGTCGGCTACACAGGTTCCCGCTCAAAACCATTATTCAACACGGTTTCACGTGCAGTGCAACAACACAACTGGTACGATGGTGTAACGTATTTGGTACGGCGGCGGCGACGGTGGTGGAGCCCCGATATGTTACGACGACGGACCCGAATGTCGTGGCGAGTACGCCCTGGGAAATGTTACGAAAAATACCTGCACACCTTAACGTGCATGGACGTATTACAACAGCGGGGCTGGTGAACTCTGGACTCACACACACGTACACCCGTAAAAGATGACGCCGCAAATCGAATTCGAGTGACACGTTTCAACTTCAAAACACGTTTTAAAAATATGAACTCAGATTCACGATTTTTTTTTTTTTTCAGTTGAACTGTCTACGAATAATGAATACTCCTAACTACGCTCCCGTGTACGTGGAACAAAACGAAGCATGTGTTTATACGGACGGTTTTGACCGGTTCATGATAAAACAAAAACATTTATCGAAAAAAAACAAAATAAAAATAAAAATATTACCTTCGTTTTATTGTACTATATTATCTGTTTTATATTATATTGTTGTGTTTAATGCTCTGTAACATACTACGACTATCAAAATATGTCGCCGTATACAGATTTCGAAAAACGAAATGTCGTTCGTAAATCGAAAATATATTTATAATATATTCATGAACCTTTTTGAATAACCGTGTTCAAAAAAGTCTGTTGAACAGATACGTAAGAGTTGAAATCTTTCATATATAAGCACTGCGTGTGCTTTGGATAGTTATAGCACTTTTGACGAATCTTCCACTAAATTAGCACCATCTAAAACTATAAGTATGAACCTTTATTTAAGTAATATTCGATTGTATTAAAAGCTGTTTTAAAATAATTTTTATTTTAACATTCAAATTATTTTATTTGGTAAACTCGACAGAGCCCAAGCTTTGATCAAATACCTATAATTACGTCAGTACAAGTCAGAATCAGGTGTTGGTATGTACACATGCTTTGCACAAGTTATAAAATCACAATTGGTATTATCTATATTATAAATAGTAAACGGTTATAAAAGAATTGTTTACAACAGCAAAGAACTGTTAAATACGAGTAGTAATTATTCGATTTCAGGACATAACGAAAAGCTTAATTCTAAAAAAATACTTATTTATCATTTTAATAGTAATACACTGTAATTCCTTTTGTTTTTTTTTCATTTGGAACACTTGCAACCCAATGAAAGTATGTACAATAAGATAAAACGAAACGGAAAGTGTCGAAATTAATGTAATATATAAACGTGATCAGTTGCGGGTGAAAGAATTTCAATATTTATCTATTCGTTCGTCGCATTTACAGAGTGTATAAACGTAGGCATACTTCGATAGTGCAACGATCGTTGCGATCACCACGTGCATTACCACGTTGCGAATAGTAAAAGTAAAACGATCGCGTTCGAAAACGCCGGACGAGTATTACGGCGCGTTTTGGTTAAGAACAAATGGAGTACATCGGAGTACACGATGTAACTGCTATGCGGATCGTTGAAAAATATCAGAACCTCTACAAACGTTCTAAACGCTCCATGTACGTGTGCATTGCGGTAGATGTGCGTACAAACGTACGCGTGCTCGTACCGAATGATAAAACCGAGAGTTATATCGTTATTGTGCGTTTTTTTTTTCCGCTGCGACGTTCATTTGACATATATTACGTACGTACGCGCGCACATGTGCAGATCACAAATGCACCGTCGGAAGTCTTGCACAAGCCCGGCGTAAAATAACGAATTAGGCAATACGCAGCCGGTTTTTATTTTTATTTTTTTTTTTTTATTTGTATTTTTTCTATTCTCATTTTTGTTCACATCCCGGACACAAACCGGTGCGCGTATGGTATTTACGTGTGCGTGTCTGAGTGTGTGTGTGTGTGTGTTTTTCCCTCTCGTCTGCGTAACCCCGCGGCGGCCGTTCCGGTTACAAAAGAATTTCAACTAAGGGTGCGTTTAGGGGGCAAAACGGGTACGGTGCGATCACGGGGAGACTCCCTCTCTACGGTGCTTATGCATACATATTATTATATACACCGTAAGTCTGCGCGAGTGTGTGTGTGTGTGTGTGTGTGTGTGTGTGCGTTATGCCGAAAATAACGGATATTCTGCACTTTACGAATTGTGTCACACACGCACACACACACACACACACACACACACACTCACGCACACGCATGTGTATTCCACCACATCTATGGTCCGTATTATATTATTACGCACAAGGGTTTCAGGTGGTGTGCGCGTTTGTTTGCGTGCGCGCGCGTTCGAACGCGATTGTGCACGGTCATCGAGTCGCGTATTCTCGAGTTGCGACAGCCGCCGGGGCGACGATCGAAAACCGCACCGAAACTCGTATAGCCGACCGGAATCTTAGCGCACACGTTACACAAACACTGTACTCGTTGCACCGCGCGGCACAAAAGAAAAATGAACGTGATGCGCGGTGTAGGTACCTCGCGCGCAGACACCGTATCGCTTTTTTTTTTTTTTTTGTCGCGACAGGGCGTTGACGGGCTTGAGCGTAGATCTGTACGTTGTAATCGATGAAATGAACCCGTCGCGAAAATGTTTTTCGAGAACGAGATTTATCCATTCGCCAGATCGTGCACGTTTATGATCGACCCGAGTGCGAAATTAGCCCGGCAGACACGTCACGTTGTGGATTTTTTTACAACCGAATAACTTAGCCGGTTCTAACGAACAGTTCAGTCCGTGGCCGTGGTCAAAAATATATTTGTTGGGGCGGGGATAGAGGGTTACATTTTCGATTCTCTCTCCTAATTAGGTACCAACTTTTTAATTTTTTATTAAGTCCATTAAACACGAGTTAAAATATACTGTTTGTCATCATTTAGTTCGTCGGAACTGTGAACATTGTTCGATGATGTTATGATATAACATTATAACTACGTCTTAAAATGATAGTATAGCTTAAAGAACAAGAAAGACATTTCGGGGGGGGGGGGTTATAACCCGTTAGCTACGCCACTGATTCAACCAATAAATATTGAATCGGCGTATTTATTTACACGCACGCATTACATACATATATATATATATATATTAGTTACTATTTTGTTCGATCGAGCTGTAAGACTTACGAATGGTTCGAGCGTAAAGCAAAATAGAATAAACACGTACTGTGCTTTAGTCGTGTAGCTAAGACATTGTGAACCGGCTTTTGGTTTAAAAAAAAAAAAATTGTGAATCGGTGATTGCAGAAAAACGTCACGAGTGTCACATGCTTTATGTAATTGATATATTAGTAAAAACGTACGCTAGTCATGTGTTTCTATTCGTTGAGTGTAAAAACACTGATTATTATTATTTATTTATCTGATAAAAAAAAAAAAAGTATAACGCATAGAAACACATGACCAGTATACGTTTTTACTAATATCCCAATGCCATGAAATATGTGATTCGTAACGTTTCTGCGATCATCGACTCGTATAACCCATACTTCTGTAACTTTAGCAATACGGTCTGATCTAATTTCGTGTTAATATACTGTTAACAATTTCTTTTCCACGCTCAATGTCGCTGCGTAATCCGTTTCCCATTGCTTCGTGATTATATATATATATATATTGTACAAGTAATTTAATATGTTCTATGTATACTATCAATCTGAACGAACATATAATTACAACATATTATTACAATATTTAGAGATCATAAATTAACTTGTATTTGTTTTGTGATCAAATATATGAATAATTATGCGGCAAGATGATTGAAATTTCATTCAGAAATAATGAATCAAATATTATTATCCTAAATGTCGTCGCTAAAATTATAAAAACATCACTATGATTTGATTATTTAATTAGTACATAATAGTGGACTAAATTTTTAGTCGTAATCAGTTTTTTTTTCTTTTAATAACTACATAAAAAAGTACGTCCCAGCATTTATCAACATTTAGTTTCTAAGATCCTTATTAAAGATAATGTCTTGATAAAATATAATTTATTCGAACGAACGCGATCCCCGATTCGTCACTAGTCAAACAAATTAAATTATATTCGCCATGTACTCGCAACAACTACATAATCAACGACAAGAGTAAACTTATTAAATCCGAATGCGTTCTACTCGTATATTTTTTAGTACACCACGACTGCTACGAATTTAACGTGCAAACAAATACTGCGCGTTCAAATATAATACTTTTATACGCTATATATACATAAAATATGTCGAATGGGTGTGGGAAAAAAAATATATAATGCTACGCTTACAACACTGCGTGTACCTGCTGCGGTGGTACACGGTTCTTTCTGCATAATATTATTCGTAATACTACGTGGCCGTGCAAAATATCTCGGGAAAACCTTCAACCGCGCGTGTTTCACAAGCGTCGGCCACTTAGGCTTGATACGGTTGGATCTGTCTCGATATCGAGACTTTTTATCTTCGCAAATACAATTCTAATGATGAAAATACCATTGTGGAACGTTTTTTCTTCTCGGTCCGTCTTACGTTACGATTTAAAAAATCGTACACATTATATTTTACGATACAACAAAACAAAAGTACGTATTATGAACGACGGCGAAGCGTTCATTTCTGGCTCTTCGGATAAAATAACTCTTTCCGACGAAAATTAGTCGACCTCTGGTACATTATTAGTGAACAAAACTGCGTGGTATTCGCCGTTGCCGTTGCATGGCTTATGGATAACAAAACAACGCCGCCGTTGCAAAACGTATCGCGCAGTCCGTATACCTATGCGCTGCACATTGTAATGTATTATGTATACACACCATTCAACCCGATCCTATACACTCACGTGCATATATTCATACGTACGCTCATAGGTGATCGCAATAATGTATACAGCGCTGTTGTAATTCACGAGTGCGTGATATTTTTTTTTTAAATTGAAAAAACACGTTGTACGGAACTAAACACTGGAAATACTTGTGCGCAATGTACAGGCATCGGTACGCTTTCGTCGCATAAAGAATACATACACATATATATATATATCTGTGTGTGTGTGTGTATACTTATCTAAAATGAATAGTTCAACGTGTTGCGTAATACGGTCGGTGTAATATTATTCGTATATTTATTATGTACGTGTGGGGTGGCGGTCACCCCATAACGGCTGTAGTTTTCAATACAACGGGTCCTTGGATTCTTCGAATTTTGCATAAGATAACGTTATTTTTGCGATCTACTTGAAATAAATAACCCTCTCGTGGGAGACTTTGAAAAACCCGAACGTGTACATGCTGTACAATATACATGTGCGGGCAACACGAGTGCTACGTACGCACGATACTTCTAAATAAATTATTATACATGCGATCCTTTGTGCGTTACAATTATTCATAAGAAATGAATTTCAATAACTACCATAGTAGTAGGTACTCCGATCTGCACACAATACTACTACCTACGCGTGTACAATTGCATTGCGAATTAAACGGTTTTTTGGTTCGGAATACATTTTTCGATAATTCGTAATTATTTAATTTAATCTAGACATTTCAATCAAATATAACTAACCCAATAATACAAAAATAGTTAACGAAACAATCGCGTTATAACACGTTTCTCGTACATACATACATACATATATATATATCTTTAGTATACCGATAAAATCAATAGTTCAATTTTTTCTAATATATATAATACGCACACGTGTGAATATCGTGTGAATATACGAAGAATATTTGAGATCTGTATAATATGGCTCCATGTGTCACAAAATATATTTTTCGCTCAGAACAAAAATACTTCTAGGTACTTGTACTGCAATACTGGAGTGTAACTAAATATTTTCAGCCTTTATAACAACATTAACTATATTGTACAACAAACCGGTCATTATATTTTACAGCAAAATTACGCGTAATAAATGATAAAACGGTTAGGAAATCTATGTACGTTTTACACATATTTAGGTGCTATACAATTATATTATGAATAATACCACGAATAAATAGATGTATGCATATGTAATTATTACAACAGTGTTCGACGATCGCAGTGTAATGAGAAACTATTGTTCGATGTGAAAATATGACAATATGTAGGACTGCGAGATTCGTCGTCTTGGTATATCGGACGAGGTAAAAACCTCAGCATATAATATTTGTACATCTAGTGATGGCCGTGAGCGAAGAATGTCATCTGTACAGTAATTATTGCTCGATAAGATAAAAAGTTGATCAAATATATTATAAATAATGCAGTTGAGAGAAATAATAAGCAGAGATGATGAAAAAATCACATAAAATTACTGTTAATTGTAGTACTACTATAAATATTTTAACTTAATTTCCATAGTTGTATACCTAAAGAATAATGAATAAAGTAAATACAGAATGTAACAGATTATATGTGTATAATTGCACAAGTTATATATTGTGTACAATTAAAGTCATGTATTGAAATATTTTAATTTCGTATTATATTCACTATCGCAAATAGTATAGCCCGTATTATATATATATATATTAATAAACCTTAATAATATGTACAAATGTATGATGACTCATAGAAATATGCGTCCAAAATGGATTCTCGTATTATTTAGAATAAAGATGTATAATATAATATCGCGTATCGAATAGTAATAATTTTTTGTTGTATCACACGCAAGCCTGTCTTTGCTGCTATTTACTTTGAGTAGCTATATTTTGTCCTCATATCTCGTTATCAATCGTTTGACTGTTCCACTATTCATATTTGCACGTCATAAGCCTACCCACGGTTTCGACTTATGGCACCTTCAGAGCCGGTTCATGTCGAACCGAAGGTTTTTTATTATTATTTTTTAACCATATACAAGTATGGCAAATATAATATATACATACTCGTACATTTACGGGTAGTATAGAAAGAAGACCACGAATGCGTTTCTATTCTGGACTGCAAGTAGGTCCGGTCTTAATGGTAAGCGAACGGGGTTAAACGGCGTGCTTTCGTAGCTTAGATATATGTAATCGATATTTTTTTGTAACCATGTTTGATTTGTAATCGAAACTATCTATGTTTATGTGCGGACAGGAAAAAAATGAAAACATGTCGCTAAAATACTATGGTTCATTAATTCCCCTAATTCATAGTACTGTCGTCGACGACCTGCTGTGAAATATATGACTCGGCGGTAGTCCATTGTAATATCTTGTTGTATATAAAATGAAAGAAAAAAAAAAACATTACGAAACTTTGTACGAATCGTCGGTAACGTTCCAACAATATGCGATCTACGTAGAAATGGTCAAATATAGTGTGAACAACAATGTAATTATTTATGTTTGCCCATACATATTATGATATTTTGATTAAAAATTTATCAAATTCGTATGTATAGACGGACACGCGATAATCATGTGTAAATATGTAGGTATTTGCACAGGATTTCCGTACTGTTATTATTGACTATTGATAATGTTTGTTATGTCGAGCACTATTTTCAGTTCAACACCGTTACGAACACGTCGAAGTGCACTTTCGTGATCGTACATTTCGTGACGAAGAATTAAAATCGTAAACTGGAAACTTGGAAGCCGAAAATTGGTCCTAGCTTACGAATGGAATGGTTTAAGAATGAGAAAAAGAACAAACAATATACAGTTTATCGAGAGTACTTTGCCGGTTACCGTATTGTTCAAAAATCACATTATCATGGACGTTTGGACGCATCGATTCCGGTCGTCGTGTCGAATTCCACACCCTCGACAACGGTTACGTTGTTCGTAAACGCGTACTGCGTGGATGGCACATGGTAACGCGTTTAACCGACTCCGAGCCCGAGGGGGAGAGAAAAAAAAAAGCGAAAACATAATAATTGTTTATAAATACGCGACGGACGGAAAGGAAAAACGGAAACGGAATCCAGCCGCACGTTGTTAATCTCGGCGAAATCTCGTTCGCCCGCCGCCGCCGCCGCCGACAACGCCACCGGTTGCCCCTCTACCGTCCGCACAGCGGTAGCGGTGTACGCGCAACGTCTCGCACCGGAACCGGATCGGAAGGGGACTCGTCCGGGAGGGTGAACCCCACGCCACGCCATTGGTGCGCGCCATCTACGCCGGTCGGATTGGTCGTGGGGGCCAGCACGTGCGGCGGCCGCCGCCTCCGGTCCGCTAGCACCTGTCCACGGCTAACCGGACGGCGCGCGCCCCGGCGGCGGCCACGGTGACGGTAGCAGTGGCGGTGGTGGTGGTCGCGATGACTCGTGGTGGGGGGCAACTCGGCGGCGGCCGAACACCACCGGTCCTCGGTGACGCGACGACGGCACTCTCTTCGGCGACCCGATCCGCAACGTACCTGATCCGCGGCGTTGCCCAGTGAGTTCGACGCCGGTGCATCACGTACACCACTCGCGCAACCGCGTGCACAGCCGTCAGTCCGCCGTCGCCGTCGTTCGCGAGCACTTCTCTCTGCGCGTTTATTTTGTTTTATTTATTTCTTCTCTCTCTCTCGTACGTTATTCGCCACCCGTTGATGGGTGCGTGGAAAACCGCCGCGCGGTTTTAAAACATCGACACTGTTCCCGTTCGTCTCGTCTCCGGCTGCCCGTGTACGCGCCATCGTTTCCGCACGGAATCCCTGAGCGCGTGTAAAATGCACATTTGGGACGAGCAACCAGCACTGCCGATAATGCATCACAAAGCGTTAGCCGCGAAGAAGATGGACTACTCGCACTGCCCGTTGAAAAAGCGTCCGGTACATTACGACAGATACATCAAGGAAGAAAAAATGGATTTCGGTAATTATCATTTTACTTCGTTTTCTACTCTCCGTAGCCTACGCGTTTACTTCCGATACTGCCCGATCGACGTTCACAATTTTTTTTTACGAAAAAGAAAAATACGAAATACCCAAATAATAAATGTAGTATATTAATAGTTTTATTATTTCTTTATAGTTTTGTATAAAATTGATGTGTTCAATGTATGTCATCGAAGGAAAAAAAAATCCGTGATGAATTATTCGTATTAAAAAAAAAAACTAATCATTCTCCAGACGTATTTACTCACGATCGTTTAATATTCACTTGCTCGGCATTACGTATAGTACATAAGGGTGCATGAGAACCGGTGCGACACACTAGCTAGAACGTGGGAAAAGCCCTCCGAAGGTGACCCTTTCTGATTTCGGTTCGGTTTTCGCAACACTACCCGCTCCCCTCGCAAAATAAAAACCGTTAAACGACGACGATCCACAAATAATTATATTTACACACCCGATACGTCACCGCTTTAATAGTACGACACTGATTTTTTTTTTTAGCACTATTATAGACGGACAGACGGATCTGTGTGTGATGAAATTATTAATATTATTATTCATAATCTAAAATATTATTTATTAAACATTTTTATAATGAAATAAATCTATTTTTCACAAACGTAAAATATGTACGAGCAAATAATATAATATAGATTTCAAATATTTCAACAATAATATGTTGTGAATGCATCGAATACTCGTAGTACGATTAAATATATCATAATGCATTTGATAATAAAATAAAACAAAAATGTAGTGAACAACACTCGTAAACAAATAAGACTAAAAATATGGACAAATACGAAAAAATAAAAATATGAAATACGTGGTCCGGAGTATTAAGCTATGTGTGTACGACCGGTCTCGAATTAAAAGTTCATCGTCACCGTACGAAATGATATCGTTTAAAATCTAATGTATTTAAGCCTGGCGCTCGTTTGTCTAACGCGTGATGTTAATCGTTCGATTCTTTTGTGCAGACAATAACGAGGATTCCTCGGAACCGGAAAACCTGAGCACCAAGCCCCAAGACTTGAGCGTGAAATGCAAATCGGTGATCACCGCTGTGCCGTTGGACCAGAAAAAAGAATCGGTGCCGTCCAACCAACAGCCGCAGCACTGTTATCAGATCGCGGCGCCGCACTCGTCGCCGTCCCCGTACAGCCACGGGCCGCAAAGCCCTTACCAGCCGACGGCCGTCAAGCCCGGACCGCTACCGCTGGCGCCGCTGTGCCTGAACATAGCGGGCGACCACCATCCGGCGTCCATGGCGGTCGGGGCCGCGTATTACAGGCAGTACGCGCCCGCCGCGCCCAGACCGGTGCCGGCCCAGTACCCGAGTACCAATTACCTGGCCGGGTACATGTACCAGCAGCACCAACAAGAGCGCGCCTACGCCGCGGTCGCCTCGGCCGGGCTGCCGCCGTCCATGATCGTGGCCGCGGTCCGCGACACGTCGCTGTCGCCGCCCGGTAGCGCCGGATCCGCGTTCAAGCCGCTGCACACCTCGCCCGGGTCCGCGGCCACGGCGTCGTCGCTCAGCCCGCCCGCGCTCATCCCGTGGTACGGCAGACACGGCGGCTGGTCGCCGTCGACCGCGGACGCCTGCAACGCGTCGCCGCCGGTGCAGAGACACCACCAGCACCGCCACCAGCAGCAGCAGCAGCAGCAGCAGCAGCAGCAGCAGCAGCAGCAGCAGCAGCAGCAGCAGCAGCAACCACCGCCGCCGCCGCTCGCCATGCCGCTGCCACCGCCGTCGTCGTCGTCGTCGTCCCCGTCCTCGTCCTCGTCCGTGACCGTCTCGCCGCCGTACGCACAGATGCACTGCGTGCTGCCGCCGCCGCCGCCCGCCGTGCCGTACCAACCGATGCACTGCTCCGTGGTGGTGACCGCCGGCGGCATGGACACCGACGCGCCGCAGCAGCAGCCGCCGCCGCTGTCGTCGCAGCAGTCGCAGCCGTCGTGCGTGCTGTCCGTCGAGGAGATCGGCGGCTCGAAGCGCAAGTCCGCGGCGCCGACGGCCGCCGGCCGGTTCAAGTGCCCGTCGTGCACCAAGACGTACTCGACCGTGTCCGGGCTGACCAAGCACCAGCAGCGCCATTGCGGTGACGAGGAGGGCGGGGCCGCGGCCAAACCGTTCGGGTGCAAGTACTGCGTCAAGTCGTACAGCACGCTGGGCGCGCTCAAGATGCACATCCGCACGCACACGTTGCCGTGCATATGCGACCTGTGCGGCAAAGCGTTCAGCCGCCCGTGGCTGCTGCAGGGCCACATACGCACGCACACCGGCGAGAAGCCGTTCTCGTGCCAGCACTGCAACCGCGCGTTCGCCGACCGGTCGAACTTGCGCGCGCACCTGCAGACCCACTCGGACGTGAAGAAATACTCGTGCCCGACGTGCAGCAAAACGTTCAGCCGCATGTCGCTGCTGTCCAAGCACTGCGATAGCGGATGCTCTGGTATCCAGCCGCTGCCGCTGCCGCTGCCGATACCACTGCCGGTACTACGGCAACGGCAACAGCAACAGCAACAGCAACAGCAACAGCAACAGCAACAGCAACAGCAGCAGCAGCAGCAGCAGCAGCAGCAGCAGCAGCAGCAGGAACAACACCAGCAGCAACAGCCACAGACAACGATTTAGATCGCCAGCAAAACACGCCGTACGCTGCTCCGGCGTCGTAGTGATAAGTATCATTGATACACGCCCTCCCCTCGATATTTTATCCTCTCCCTCCTACCTACCTGTCATGATATTTACATACATATTTATATATATATATATATATATTATATATTTGTTTATTATTATTATTATTATTACCTTATATATTATTAATCCTACTCATCGGTCTTTTTAGTTTGACACGCATATACTAGTCAGTAGTCACTTTCATAACTAAATATTGCACTGAATAAGGATGACTTATTTTTTATTTTATTTTTTCTTTATTTTTTAACGAAAAATTATGTTTTTCCATCATCGTAATTATTATCATCATTATTCATATTATTATTATTATTATTATTCTCCTATTGTTTAATGGGTACATTTTACCATATGATTTGATATGTAACGGTATGTTATTGTATTATTATTTACATATTATTTGATTCATATATGTTATTATTATTATTTTTTTTTTTTTTTATGGGTGATTCGTTCGGAACATGGTACGTATACAAACAAGTTGTAACGTGTATTTACTACTTTTCCGCAACTATTATATTATGTATATATGTTTTTTGTCATTTGGTGTAACATTACACACTATTTATTCCTGAATAGGTTTATTATTATTATTATTATTATACACAGACTGCTACTGTTTAAGTCGCCATAATGTTTTTACTAGTCGTTCCCGTTGTTTGATATAAAGTCATCTCGCTCTCACGCGTTGTTAACGACCTAATATTATTTATATACCTTATATATTATATATTATTTTCATGTATTATTATTATTATTATTATTTTACTCCTACTACTCCTACTATTATAATCATTATTAATCAATTGATTTTTTTTTTTTTTTTTTTTCGTAATTTTTAAACTGAAAGTACAGTTTGGCGTGCAAGCCGCGAACATTCAAACGATTGTTTTCATTTATATATTTTAAATAAAGCGAAAAACATAAATAAACACTCAAACTTTGCGTTCGTTTTGTTCTTCGCCTAACACGACGTACGCACGTACATGACACGTTGAAGCTTTGCGCTCCACGCACCCCCGGTCGTGCCGTCCGTTTGTACCTGTACGCGTAGCGCACCGATTATGATAAAAGGGTTCCCCGGAGGGTGAACAGGTTTATTCGATATTATTTCGTTATTTATTTTTTTTCTTCTTTTCCTTCGCCCGTCCCGCCACGTATTATAGCACGTCTACCTGCTACCGGAGCGACGACGACCCGCGATCGGGGGGCGGTGCCGGTGTGTCGTGAACGCGCGTGAGAAATCACGAGAACGGATGTATCGGGACGCAAACATTCGAGATCCCATCGGCTCGTTCTCGATACAATGGGATTTCTTGTTTGTGTCGGGTCAGTAGCGATTTCGGATAGGAGCGAATGAATGCGGCGGAGAGAGGTGAGAGAGAGAGAGAGAGAGATTGAGACGGTGGAAGAAAGAAAGAAAGAAGAAAAAAAAAATGTAGTCCGTACACACAGAGACGGAGAAGAGTGGTTCTCATCAGAACCGATCGGGTGCCCGTTTCCCAGCGCATTACCGCGGTGCGTGCGAACTAGATAGAACCGAGGGGGCGGGGGCGAGGTGGGAGGACGGATTTCAGACCGCGGAGTTGACATTGTGCGCTCGGTGATGTTTCGATAAACACCGTCGGTGTCGCCGCCGTGTTTGCCATTCGAACGTTTCACGGGGCAAAACAACCGCCTCGGTCGCACGCACACGGCATTCGTGCGCGGACACGGTGTGCACTTTACCACACCCCGTTGCACCACCACGCGTACGTGTGACTCGAGTGTTACAATGCACACGTGGTCGTGCAGGTACCATGGTTGGTAACGTACGTCGGACAAGTGTTGTCGGACCGCGCATGCGTAACATCGGGCCGCGGGTCCCCGGGTACAGGGGCTCGCGGACT
>JASXSY010000890.1:0-88030 GCA_034509805.1 Sipha maydis | reverse complement strand
TTGTAATTAATATTTTAAATATTTTCTTTATTAGGTACTCTAAAATTATGATATAATAGTAAATAGTCTATAAGTTATGTATTTGTAAATAATTATAAATTACTACAATTTTTACCATATTTTATTATTTAACTGTTTGGATTGTAATAATAATAAAAATAAAAAAATACAAATCAATGATCATATTATGTATATTTTTCAGTTATAAAATGGATTCTAATTTTTTAGTTGCACATTTTCATGCTGATGAATCAGTTGAAGCTGTGCCTTCATTTTGGTTTGAAGGTAAGAAGTTATGTGCTTGGCCAAAAAATAAAGCACTTGTGGGAAAATTTATTGTAACAAAACATATACCAAATGATAAAGAGTTCAGATATCTAAGTGCGAGGATTCTCTATAACAACATAGGTAAAAAGCACCTATTTCCTTCAAATTGTTGATAGATAATATGATATTTATATTTATATTTGGAATACACTTATTTTATTGTAATTTAGAAAATCTAGAAAAAGCAAGAAAAATAGCAGATATAGCAAAATATAAATCAGATTTTTCAGTAACTGATGATGAAACTGTCAAAGAAGTACAAAAACCTAGTTCTCCTTCATCGTCGACTTCTTCTATGCCACTATTTGACTGCTCTGGTATGAAAAATATAACATTATAAACTATTAAAACTAATTTCTATATTATTATATAAAATCAATTAAAAAAAATAATTTTTTTTTTTACGAAAATCATTGCTATAAATTAGATATTGAAAATTTTGATGAATATTCAACAAGTTTAAAAAAGAATAAAATAAGGTGCGATTCTAATAAAAAGAATACTGGTTGGTCTCCTTCACCAAAGAAAATGAAAGGTAACTTATAAAGTTTTTATTTACACATTAAACTACAACAATATTTTATTTTTACAAATTTATTTAATTTTTTTTTTTAATCTAGTGAAAACTCAACAGCATTCTGTAATTGGTCAAAGTTTATCTGCCAAGCAGCAGCTTACATTTAACGAAGAACTAAATGATCGATTTTTGGATATTCCATTGAAACAAACAACTTATTGTAAGATTTAAAATATAATTTATATAAAAACTATTATTTTTGCTAGTTAAAAAATATACTCAACTTTAGCAAGCCAAAAAAGAAGCAATGAACTGCAAAATTCAGCATCAATGTCATCAAAACAAATGGAATTGAACAAAGGTACCATTGGCAATTTAAATTGATTAACTTCTGAAGTATGTTAAAAACTTAAAAATAATAATACTAATCAATATTTTTAGATACTGAATGTCTACATCAAATTTTGAGAAATTTAACATTTTTGAAGTATGAACTAAAACAAGTCTTGAGCAACCAAGTAATTATAATGCAGAGATTAGAAACAACTGAAAACATTTTGGAACAAAATCCAGTTAGATTCGATAGACAACAAAAGAGCATTGATTTATCAAACTGTCCACTTCCAATTAACAATATTATTGACCTTACTACACTTGAAAACAAAATATCTGGTGACCAAGATTTCAAAAATCAATTAGTAAGTTAAAAAATGTATTAATATTCTTGTTTTATTTTGTTTATATTATAGTATTTATTAGTAAGTACAGGAAAATCTCTAAAATTTTCTAGTTCTGCTTTAATATAAATTAGCATATTATAATATTGTTAGTATAAGACATCTAATAGGCATTATATGATGGGTATGATTAGCACAGGTAGTTTTTATACACTAATAATTTGCAATTTGCATGTTATTATCAGGTCTTAATACTTGCAGATAATAGCCTAATATATCTTGTATAAACTTAAACTTAAAAATTGTATTAAACATAAATGTTTTTAACATCAAAAGTTCTAAATAATATATCATATTATGTATTATTCATTTTAAATTCACCTTGTTATAGGTAGCTGAACTATCGTATATTGGTGGAAAAAATGTCAAACTGGTGGTAAAGCGAATCATGTCCAAATTATTTTGTGATAATTTACTTTCTAGTTATTCGTATACTGGGAAAAAAGGGAAAGATAAATTTTCAACTCTATCCGTGTGCTCAGTTGTATTTGGTAAGAACTACTATATACAAATATATTATTATATCTAAATATTATGTAAAATTACTATATACGTATTTCCTCAAGTATTGATTTATATTTTTATAGTAACAAACATAATATATTAATTTTTTTAAATATATTAGTAGGTACCAGAATCTTGTAAGCAAATAATAAAATATAAAAAAAAAAAACAAATGTATAATACTTTCAACTTTATATTAGCTAGAATACTATTGAGTAAATATCAAGTTATTATCATCAATCTCCAAACCTTAATGATAAATATGTTAATAGTTATAAAACAAATACACCTATTGTACAACTCTTGTAACTGCAGTAAATAATATAAACTTCATATACTTCCCGGCAGCATATAATTTTAACAATAGTGACCTGCTGCATACTTATTATTTTTTTAACCGATCAGCATGATGGTTTCCTGTTATTTCCATAACCTATCAGATTTTCTGAGTAATATTTCTTAATCAATATTAACAATCATGGCAACAAATAAATTTCAACATTTTATAGGATGATATATTGTTTGCTATTCCTGAGAGTTATCAATGTATCATATTAAATACTTAGCTGGTAATTTAGAATTTAGTATTTACCTACTGCCGTGGATTACCATCACGTATAATTATATATGATATATAATATATATATTATATTTATTAGATTATTAATATAAATATAATTATTTTTTTAGATGCAGTTAAGAAACAAACAAAATTTAAGAATGTTCAGTTAAATGAAATCGAAGAAGTGATAAAATATATTTTAGCTCAAGCACCTTTTAATTTTAAAAGATTAGAAGCTAAACAAAATAAAACTATTTAGAATTTGATTTTTTATATCACTATGTATGTAAAACTTTTAAGTGATAAAAAAGAATTTTATCACAATAGCTATTTTTATTATTTTTTAACAATTATTAAATTAAATACACTAATAATTCTTAAAAATGGTATTTCTATTTCTTTATTTTGTTATGTATTATATTATTATATACATATATATATATATAATATATAAATGATTTTCTGTATACATATTATACTATATACATATTACAGATTATGCTATAAATGATCAAATATTTGATCAAAGGTATATTATAATAATATAATAATATATATTATTATTATATAATAAAATAAATTTTTATTAATCAATTCAATATATAATAATATGATGACATTGAAACTGATATAAAGTGTGGTACGATTCAATTTGTTTTAATAATAAAATGAAATTTTTTAAAACAGTTTTATCATAAAATAAATTTTTATATTAAAAGTATATTTTCAATAAGTCAATCCCATGCAATTTAAATAAAAATAAACTTTTTTATTTAAAAATATTTTTATGTATTTTTTTTCATATTTATAATTTAATCAACATTACATTTAATCATTGATATATATTACATGTCAATGACTGATAAACATTATTTAATATTATTACAACATAGAGTCAATGTTGTAAAATATTTAATAAATGTTAATTTTCAATATTTATTAATATTAATAAATAATATTATAAAAATGTTATATTTTTGTCCACAAAACATTTATACAATGACTATTAACATTTAAAAATTTACTATCAATGAATATCAAATATTTATTAATGATTAGTTATTAAATTGCAATGTTTGGTAAATATATCATAAATATTTCAATGCTGTGTGGGTTATGTATTTTTTTGCTAGGTGCTAAATTTCTCGAGTTGAGTTCGAAAAACAACGAATTTACCCTATTTTATTTTTTTTCAATCCCCCAGGGGCATGAGAAGGGGTTGAGTAATCATGACCAAATTTAACTATAATTACTTTCTCATATCAATGAAAAAAGTTTTAATGATTTCATTATAATATGTTTTAATTTAGTTTTAATAACTATATGATCATATTTATAAAAAATATATATAATGGGAAATTACCGTTTTTTTATCATAATATTTAATAAATCTGACTCCAACAATGAAATGAAGGATTCAATGAACATTTTACAAAAGAAATTTGTTAGGAAATATAGTTTTATATAATTTATATTTTAAATATTTTTAGATTCTGAACGGAGTGAAGAATGTATTGATTTTACAATGATGTGTGTTTTTTTTTTTTTTTTTTTTTTTTTGTGTCTGTCGACACGTTTTGGGGCAGTAAAAATGCTTCAATTGCCTTATGTAGCAACTTTTCTGAAAGGAAAGTGAATCTATTTGGTACTTTGGGGAGTCAAAAGTTAAAAATTTCCAATATTTTTTAAATGCGACGGGAAAAACCATAAAAAAATTTGGGAAAAACGGGAGTTTTTACGCAAAACCAGTTTTCGACATAATCAAATTTTTTATTTTGCTATAACTCAAAAACTAATCGATGTAAATACTTGAAATTTCACCAAATGTTTAGATTAGCGTTCTCTATACACCGATAAATTTTCAAAGTATTTTGACTTTTATTGAGCTATTTATAGACTATTGAAATTTTCAATTTTTTTAAGTATTTTTTTTTTAAATAACGATAAAATTTTTTTTGGCTGCCCAGAAAATCTTGAAAATTTAATACAAGGTTTCTTATAAGCTGTTCTTTAACTGATAAAAAAAAATCTAAAATCGTAAGTCACAATTTTTTTTTATAAGTGCTCAAAGTTCCAATTTATACGAAATATGTAAAAATCACGATAATTTGCAAGTTATTTTGTAGATAAAAATTCATAAAATGTTTTCTGTTCATACTTAAGGTTCAAAATTTTAACACTAGGTTATCTATAAGCTACTCTTCAATAATCTTTAAAAAAATTTCTACCGGAATTAGAGGAAAAAATTTTATGACTGTTTGAAATTTAAATATTTACGAAATTGCATAAAATAGCGATTGATTGTCAAACGATTTTAAATATTTTTTATAATTCAAAAAGTATAAGTCGCAGATTTTTGAAATTTCTACCAGCTGTTAAGATTGGTATTTCCTTTGTGTCATATTTTTTTTCAAAATATTATATTGATTTTTAAGCCACTTATAGGCATTTAAAATATTCGATTTTTTTACATTTTTTTTTTATAATCGGTGATAAAAAAAATTTGGCTCGTACAAAATACTTGAAAATTTAATAGAAGATTCCACAGAAGTAGTTCTTAAAGTCATTCAAAAATTATTAAAATCCATAGGCACAATTTTTTTTTATAAGCGTTTGAACAGCGAATATTGACAAAAAATTACATGTAAAATATAATATAATGTATAATATTCTAGACTGAAAAAGATATCGGTTTTTTTTTAAAATGCTCTAACTCAAAAATGAAAAACCGCAACAACTTGAAATATTCACCAAATCTTTATATTGACGTTCTCTATACATGGTTAAGTTTTCAAAGTATTTTGACATATTTTAACTTATTTATAGACAATTTAAATTTTCGATTTTTCTAAATTTTTCGTTTTTAAACATCTATAAAATTTAATTGGCAGACCGAAAACTCTTGAAAATTTAATACAAGGTTTATAATAAGTTAAACTTATCGTCACTAAAAAATATCGGTGATCGGTTAACTCAAATTTTTTTTATATACCCTTAAAGCTCAAATTTGTATAAAATGTGTAAAAATCACGATAATTTGCAAGTTATTTTGTAGATAAAAATTCATAGAATTTTTTCTGTTCATACTTAAGGTTCAAAATTTTAACACTAGTTTATCTATAAGCTACTCTACAAAAATCTTTAAAAAAATTACTTCCGGACTTAGAGGAAAAAATGTTATGACTGTTTGAAATTTAAATATTTACGAAATTGCATAAAATAACGTTTTATTCTCGAATGATTTCTAATATTTGTTATAATTCAAAAATTAAAAGTCGCAGATTTTTGAAATTTCTACCAGCTGTTAAGATTGGTATTTCTTTTATGTAATATTTTTTTCAAAATATTATATTGATTTTTAAGCCACTTATAGGCATTTGAAATATTCGATTTTTTTACATTTTATTTTTATAATCGGTGATAAAAAAAATTTGGCTCGTAAAAAATACTTGAAAATTTAATAAAAGATTCCACAGAAGTAGTTCTTATTGTCATTCAAAAGTTATTAAAATCCATAGGCACAATTTTTTTTTATAAGCGTTTGAACAGCGAATATTGACATAAAATTACATGTAAAATATAATATAATGTATAATATTCTAGACTGACAAATGATATCGGTTTTTTTAAAATGCCCTAACTCAAAAACGAAAACCGCAACAACTTGAAATTATCATTAAATCTTTATATTGATGTTTTCTATACATGGTTAAAATTTCAAAGTATTTTGACATATTTTGACTTATTTATAGACAATTTAAATTTTCGGTTTTTCTAAATTTTTCGTTTAAAAATAAAATATACTTATTACAATATTTATAAATAACAATGTATTATATTCTAGACTAACATATCATCTCCGTTCAGAATCGTTTTTCGTATACAATGATACCTATCATTGAATTCAAATTTAACAAATCCATTATAATGACCTATCCTATGAAGAGTCGCACTCCACCCCCAAGTGTACAGCAGAGCGAGGCCCATCCGGTTCTTTTTTATATTTCCAACTGTTCAACAAATATATTCAAATAACTAAAAATTATAAATTTGGTCAAAAAAATTAAAAATGTTGTTCCTAATTAATTTTCTTTGAAAATAATAGACTTACAATAAATATTATACATATACTTTTTATTTAAAATCGTACGTTCTACAATTTAAGTTTTATACATTTTTACACTAAGTATCATATTTATACAGTTAGATCGAAAAAATAACAAAACTACCCATGTTGGCTATTTTTCAACCCCCCAGGGGCACGGGAAGTAAGTGAGTAGTCACGACCAAAATCAACCAAAATTATTTTCTTATAACAATGAAAAAAGTGGGGATCCTACATTAAAAGAATAAAAAATATTTTCTTACTTCTATAAATAAGGACCACCCTAGTGTACATATTACCCGGATAATGTGAATCTCATCCATATGAACAGTGTAATGTATACATTATCCACCTTAAATATTTAGTATCCAATCAATTCATACATTATCCGGTGTGCTGTGGATAAAGTATTCGTATAACCAGTGGCGCCGAAACCTATATTCAGGTAGGGCGATTGCCCTAGGTACCTCATAATATTTAGGTGGTGGCTGGTAGGTCTAATTGTATATTTTTAAGTATTTATCTACTAAGTATATTTTTAAATATACATATAACATAGAATAAGTTTATAGTTTGTAAAGTGTGCGCCGATAAAAGAAAATATATGAATGGTATAAGAGGTAGAAAAGAAACTCACTATTATTGTAAAATATACGATGTAGGTACCGATATGTGTTGATCAATGTTTTGAAACATATCATTATGATATGTTTCAAAACATTCTTTAATAAAAGAAGTAATCTTATCAAATGGTTTGAGTATTAACAACATAAGAGGCCAATGTTATGATGGCGCTGCATCAATGCGTGGCTCTTACAGTGGGGTCCAGGCAAGAATTCGTGATGAAAATAAACTAGCTGTATACGTTCATTGTTACGCTCATATTCTTAACCTATGTCTTGTAGATCTTTCTAAAGTAATACCTCATGTGAGAAACACATTTGGTACTCTTCAATCATTGTATTCATTTATAGGTGCTTCATCAAAACGATACAGTATTTTTGAACAAATAATGTTAGAAACATCTTCTAATGGAAAAAATAAATTAAAATCCTTAAGTGACACACGGTGGAATTGCCGCATAGAATCAATAAAAGCAGTTATTAAAACATTGCCAGTTATACTAAAAACTTTACAAACAATTTCAGAAAATGACTCTTTACATGGATCAGATGCTAGTAGTTTATTGAATAATATTCAGACATTTCAGTTTGTATTTTGTTTGTACACTTTAAATAAAATAATGGAACAAACTAATATACTTTCAAAGTATTTACAATCTCCATCGATAAATTATGCTACAGTCAATATTATGTCACAGAAAATTATTGATGAATTAAATGAGTATCGCTCTGAAAATGCATTTAATGAAATTTGGAAGGTCACGCAAGAGATAGTCAATAGTTATGATTTCCTATCACCTAAGATGCCTCGCAAAAGAAGTTTACCAGTTAAAAAAATTGGTGGTGGTTCAATTCATCCAGAGTTTACAGATGTCAAGGATTTTTATAGAATAGAAATGTATTATTTAATTCTTGACACAATCACACAAGCAATAAAAGACAAGTTTAATGAAAATGATTTAAAGATTTTAAACTCAATAAACAACATTTTAGTTAATGAGAATCCTGATTTATCTGATATTCAGGAAGTTAGTGCAGTATATAGATTTGATGTAAATGAATTGAAGTCTGAAATAATTATTTTCAATAGAATGTTTATCAGTTTGAAAAAAGAAGTTAACTTTGAAAATAAATTAGCATATATAAAAAAAGTTGAAGTTGGGAGTGGTTTCCCTATATTAGTAGATGTATTTAAATTATTTTTGACTATACCAATGAACAGTGCATCGTGCGAAAGAAGCTTTTCGTGCTTAAGAAGATTAAAAAATTACTTAAGAACAACCATGGGCCAAACAAGATTAAGTGACTTAGGTTTATTGTATATACATAAAGATAAAGAAGTAAATAAAGATGCAGTTATCGACGAATTTTGTGCTGATAACAAACGTCGAATTAATTTAAAATAAATATTTGAGTACTGATACATTTAATATATGTTTGTATCTAATGTTTTCTAATGTATATAATTTGTTTTTAATTAATGTAACAGTTAAAAAAATAATATAGTTCAATCAAAATTTTAAATATACATATGCATTTTTATTGTACAAAATAATGATTAAACCTATAAAAAATTATTTTTTCACTTTCTAAAAATAAACTTTGCTACCCTAGAATTTGGACTCTAGTGACGCCCATGATATCATACAAAACAAAATTATTGGTTGTAATTATTATATTTCATTTTTATTTGTAAAATATTACTTTTCTTAGTGATTTTAACACTTGTTATGCTGGTCGACTTTTTTATGTTGTTAAAAACAGTACATTTTAATAAAATAATTATATGAATAGAATAATTTAATATTATTTGTTGAGTATTTAAAAATATTTAATAATAACTGCTTTGTAAATAGGTTTTTTGTTTTCAAAATCGATTAAATATCGACGAAGTAATAAATGTGTCAAAAAAGTTAAAAACGCTCCATCCACTATAAATAACGCCCGTCAAAATCCGTAGTCCATAACAGCAATATTGACATCACGCGTCTTGAATGTGTTAAAATGGTTTTCGTTATCTTTGTTATTGTTGATCTATTAATAGAATATGCGCGTTATCGTACTGTTAAACACGATTATACTGTAGGGTAATATTTTATTTAAACATACTTTAATATTTTATTTTTACATCATCGCGAGAAAAATGGCCACGGTGATCGCCTCGTCGCGATACGTACGAACGACTCTCACAAAAATGTTCGTACGCGGGTCGCCGACGATCAATCGATAAACCCCGCAATAAAATATTAATAATAATAATTCTTACAATTCATCATATTATCATAATTCATCCATACTGCTTAGCTACAGTTTACAACACCCGCAGCCAACCACTGATTGACGAAAAATACTTCGACTCTGTGTTTTCAGGTCTTTTCAATTTTTATTATTTGAAAAAAACATTGTGAATACTGAATTGTGAGAATTTACTTTTTCATAACAATTTAAAATTTTATTTATTCGTATTTATTTACTATGTCTGTCGTTGAAGAATGTATATGTGGTAAAAAAAAAGTTATTTTAATCCAACAAATTGGGCACGACATATAAATGCGTGTAAAACAGTAAAAAAAAATAAAATTCTTCAAGTTTATTTACATATTTTAAAAGATGTACGACGCCTTCTAGTTATTCTACTGAATCTGAATTTAATGCAAAAAAATTTAAAAAAAACTGGTAAGTGTTATGATATATTGTCTATATATTTGTAAAATTAAACTATTTTATTTAAGTTAAACTAAAATATAGGTAGCCAGTAGGCTAAAAGCTAACTTTTAACTTTTTATACAACATATTAAGTTGTAAATTAATTTTCTGTTAAATATGTATTTTCTAGACCTTTATGGCCCCATGTATAGTTTACATTGTTTACAGTCATTTTAATGAGAGTTTAAAGTCATATTTAATCATATCATTTTTAATAAAGACATTTGAGATCAGACATCTCATTTTTATATTACAATATTTTTATTTTAACACTTTTTATAACAGAATATTTGCTAATTGCTATACTTAACAATCTTTAATTGACTAATTTTATGTTACTATAAGAATAAATAGTAATAAGTGATAACAGTAGCCATGTACTCTCCAGGTGCAGGGGCAGATAGGCTCATAGGGTAATAGGGATTTTTCCTGTAGGCCCCTGTTCAAGTATATTTTGGTGGCCCCGGACCACCACATTCGACTTAGTATTTTTATATTAAATTAAACGATAAATATAGGTACTGCAAACTAGAAAATATTTATAATGTTGATTAAAACTCTGGCCTTTGTAATTTTTATTTATTGTACACTGTACAGTGCTGGGTGTATTGTTGTCATGCAATGATCCAACGATAAAATCTATTATCGACTTATCGCATCATAATAGTGTAATAAATTTGTTCTATTTTCGGATACTACATGTTTTTCATGTTATCGATCGTATAGTATAAAAATAATATGATAGATAAATATATTTACAATTCTGCTTATACGAGTCGGAGTTTATCATTTCTATAGTTCAATTGTAGTTGTATACAAACGGGCATACGACTGTGTGCGCGTGTTCCGTTATTTGTGACCAGTGTTGTTTTTTGTATTTTTATTATAAATTAAAACTAATAAAAATGCATAAACAGCGGTTTCAAAGTGGACACGCCAAACGAAAGGCGAAGCAAAAGGAGGCCCTAATAGCTTGTGGGAACGACAAAAGTAAAAAAAAAAATTTGCTTTTTTCCATCTATTTAACAAGGTAAGTATTAAATTCAAAATTATGTTTTATCTCACGTGTTCCTAAGAATTGATGCTACAAAAGTATTCATGTGTATATTTTATATGCAAGTATGATAAATCCCTAAAAAAAATCCCTGCCTAGGTCTTTCATATCCCAGGCCGACACTGCCTATAGGCTATATGGCTATATGCCTATAATTAATATTATAATATTTTTTTATTTATTATCTATTTGTTTAAATTATATTTTAATTTGAAATAGATAATTAATAAAATTCGATATTAGGTAGTTTTTATATATTTTTAATTTTTTTCAGTTTCTTTACAATCTTTGTTATGTATACAATAAGCAAATTTGTTAAAAAGTATTTGGAATTGAGTAACATGAGGAAGAAATTGCCCATTGGTCACATCTCTTTAGTTTTCATATTATGGATATAAATTAAATAAATATATAATTATTAATGTATATGCATATATATATATATATTAATGTATATATGTTTATATATAATAAATATATATGATGTAAATATAAACAATTATACTCATTTAATATTTTGTATCTTACTAAGAATATAATACCTAGTAGGTACATGTTTAATAAAATATTTTGTGATTATTTATTACATAGTTAATATACAGTACTACTCTATTATAAACGCGTGCACACACACACACACACACACACACACACACACACACACACACACACACACATGCACACATATGTATACTATCTCTTTGAAAGACAACTAAATAATACATTTTATTTTTAGGTATTAATTATTATTTATTAGTTTATTACTTACTACTTATTAGATAGGTAACTACTGTTCTTAAAAATACAATATTGGTACTATATGGAAATACTGTATAAAGTATAGTTTTGGTTTGGAAAAAATTAAGTACGCTAGCGTTGTATAAAAAAAAAATAACTTTTTTTTTACTTAGGTTTACTTAGGTAACTTGCACAGCCTTGAGTATAAGAAACAAATTCTAGCGTAGTTTACAAACGATTCTTAAAAATATGTTTTATATACTTTTGTTTTATTGTAACTTCAACTGAACTAACAATATTGATAATAAATGTAAAATATAAGGCTTGTAATATGAATTAGTACATTCATGGTCAATGAAAATAAAATAATTACTATTTAGAAATGGCTTCTCTACTATGAGGTACACCCTTGCTTATTGAGTTAATATCTATATTTATTAACTATTTACAGATGATACAAGTGTCATTAACGATCCAAATTCAAGTGATAATACAGAAATTGTACCAGATTTTAGAAGGAGAAATCATAAATGAAGTCAACAAAAATTAGTAAGTTAATTTAATTTTACTCCTCTTTTTGATTTTTTTTTTTAACTTTATATTTATTAAAAGTTGATACAAGTGTCATTCATGATCCGAATTAGTGAAAACAAGTGAAAACAACAGAAATTTTACCAGATTTAGAAGGAGAAATCCTTAAAGAATAGGCACAACAATTGGTAACTAAATTAAATATAAAGATATTTTATTATTTAGCTAGGTGTAATCCAACTAGAATTTTTAATCCAAAATATCTTTTAAATACCAAAGAAAAAAACAGACAAGAGTCTTATGAAAATGTATGAGTTATTATTATAAATAGAAAACAATAACTACTATACTTTTACATTTTATTGACTATTATAAATAGAAAACAGTCAATAAAATGTAAAAGTATAGTAACAACATTGTTTTAATACCATTTTACGCTTGGCTATTGGTGAATTTTGAATTTTAACTATTTACATTTACATTTTTCTGTATCTGAATAACTTTAAAATTATTGTAAAATAATTTTATTTAAAACCTACATAATATATAATTATTTACAATCTATTATACATAAAACTGATTTGTACTTATTATATGGGATTTTGTTTATTGTATTATTTGAAATTGTTTAAAAAAGTTTCAGATTTGAATGATTATTTTAAAAACCAAATGCAACTAACTTTGCAAAATATTGGTTATTTCACCCGCATCAACCGACAAATAAAATTCCATTCACTGCAACTAATGCGTACAATCGAAAGGACGGTGGTCTTAGAAAATGGTTATCTTTCAGTACTAAGATAATGCTATATTTTGCTTGTGTGTACATATGGAAGTTATTCTGGAGTATTCATACAAGGTTTTCATGATTGGAAACATGTATATATATCCGTATTCAAAACCATGAAGAATCGGCTACCCATCGACAAAATGTAGATGCTCATGTTATGAAAACTAATTTAATGTCTATAGATTCACTCTTAATTTATGGGCAGAGTTCTCTACGAAGAAAATAAATTGAAAACAGTAGGCAGATAATGCACCGTAGGGGAGATGCGGGTATTGCCGCCCATAGGTTAATACCGCCCACCCTGTTTTTTCGATACCTGATAAAGATTTAAGTGGATATTGATACTAGCTTAATTTATACCTCTTTGTATTTCATCCATATCAACACCGAATTGCTTACTGATCTTATCACACATTTATAACGAAATTTATTTTTTCGGTGCTTTTCTTCTAATATCAACCGGCCCGAAATTAAGCTGTAAGTATGTAAATTTTAATTTGATTTCAATAGTTTTAGTACTAGAAAACTTTTAATCACGCTGTCTATAAGGCTATTGTCACTACAAAGTACTAATAATTATTAAACATGGATTTATAAAAATTATTAAAAAAAATATATTACCCGACATGAATTATTAGATAATTGGTATATACAATTTATTAAATTTTAATTAAACATTTTATTTTAAAGATAACTATGGGTAAAACGTGTCAATGGAATTCTGAAACATTAGTGAAAGCAATCAATAATGTACGAAGTGGTGAGGGAGTTAGGAAAAGTGCAAAACTTTATGGTAATTTTGTTTAGTAATATTTTATAGTAAAATTGTTTCATTATTTCACTAAAATATAGTGATACATATTTATATTTGTTTAGGCATTCTATATTCTACTTTAAAAGATAGATTGAAACAAAATAAAAATTCGGATCCTCGTTTTGGATGTGTTTCTACATTTACACCTGAGCAAGAAAATGAACTAGAAAAGCATTGTATTTATCTTGCAAAAATGTTTTATGGCATAACTCCATTAGAACTACGTAAGGTCGCCTATGATTTTGCAGAAAAAAATGGCATGAAACATAAATTTAATAAAAATAAACAGATAGCTGGTAAAGATTGGTTTCAAGCCTATCTAAAACGACATCCAAATCTGAGTATACGAAAACCTGAAGCAACTAGCCTAGGCCGAATATCTGGATTTAATAGAGAATCTGTAAATAAGTTTTTTACTAACCTGAACGAAGTTCTTTTATTACATACATTTAAACCAGATCGTATATACAATGTTGACGAAACGGGCATCTCAACTGTACCCACACCATCCAAAATTGTTGGTCCAAAAGGTGTAAAACAATTAGGAAAAGCAGGAAGTTGGGAAAGAGGGAGGAATATAACTGTTGTGTGTGTAATCAGTGCTTCTGGAAATTATATTCCCCCAATGTTTATTTTTCCACGCGAACGTATGTCAGAGCAGTTAACCAGAAATGGCCCAGTTGGAGCAATTTATAGTTGCTCAAAAAAATGTTGGATTAATGAAGAACTTTTTTTAGATTGGCTAAAGCATTTTGTAAGTTTATCTTTTGCCTCCAAAGAAAATCCTGTGCTCTTATTACTAGACAATCATTATAGTCATTCAACATTAGCTATTTTTAATTATTGTCGTAGTAATGGTGTAATTATGGTGTCATTTCCGCCTCACACTTCTCATAAGCTACAGCCACTTGACCTTACAGTTTTTGGTCCATTAAAGAAGGCTTATTCTTATCAATGTGATTTATTCCTAAGGAATAACGATCATGAAAAAATAACTCCTTATATGTAGCTGAAATATTCAAAGATGCTTATGTTCGAATTTAAATTATAGAAAAAGCTCAAAATGGATTTCGTGTCAGTGGTGTGGTTCCATATAACCCAAATATATTTACTGAAGAAGATTTTTTACCAGCCACTATGATGATGGAACCAACTACTACAGTTGACAAAAGTACTACAACTACAAATCTAATTGAACTTGAAAACCAATCTAGTCATAATGGTGTAAATATTGAAGCCAGTACATCTCAAACCTCAAATACCTATGTATCTGTTCAAGATATTTCTCCCCTGAATGCCAAAAAACTGAAAAATAAAGAAAATAATGATTCTAGAAAAGGTAGTTCCAAAATACTGACAGCTACTCCTGAGAAAGATGCTCTTTTACAAAAAGAGCAAAGAAAAATTTCAGAAAGAAAATCAAACTATACAGGATTAAAAGAAAATATAGAAAAGAAAAAAAATATTGAGAAAAAAGCAACTAAAAAAGCAGTAAAAAAAAAATTAATATTAAAAAACATAAATAGTGAAACATCAAGTGATGAAGAAATGTTAAATGCACTTTGCCAAGATAGTTCTGATAATGAAGTAGATGAATTTGAAAATGAAATATGCATAATCTGTAATGAATTTGGTAAAACTGAGATGTGGTATAGATGTGGAAAGTGTAAAAAGTGGGCTCATAAGGAATGCTCTGGACATGACAACTATAAAAATTATGTATGTGACTTCTGTACCTAAATTGACACTTGATGTGACCAAGATACCTATTATTTTATTGGTAATAATTTTAAAACTTAGAATTAATTAAATTTTTTTTATATATTAAAAACAACTTGATCTAATAGTGATTATTTACTTACCAAAAGACTGGTTACCAATGTACCTAATTATTTATTTAGGTATTAAAAGACTTAATTATGATTCTGTTATGTTTTTAATGAACAATTGTTTATTTTGTGATGTTATAATGTTATTTATATGTAATAAGTAAAGTTACTACTTTTTATTTCTATTAACTAAAATTTTTTGTGATGTTTAATAAAGTGAGATTTTTTTTTTATTGTTATAAACTTATAAAATATTAACTAGATATAAGTTAAATTTGTTTTGATGTTAAATAAAGTAAAAGTTTTTTGTTGTTATTGTAAATAATATCATAATTATTTATACCCTGTAGTTAATCATCACAACTGGTACCTACTACTAGTGAGAACTGAAAAATAATATAAAATATGAATTATTAAATACTTAAAACATTTTTGAATTTAAATTAGATTATATTTTGTGTTTCATTCAAAATCACAATTAAAAAAAAAAAATTTTATTTGTAGGTAGGTATTATAACAGGTGTTTAATACTAAATTGTTAAAGAAATTATATAATCATTATAGAATACCATTCCTCTATATATACATGAGTTTCTATACATGATTTCGCGTAAGTAAAAATAATTATGTAAAATTAAATTAAATGGGCGTCATTAGACTCCTAGTGGGCGGTATTACCCTCATGTGAGGGTAATGCCGCCCAAAAAATTTTTTTTTTAAATTTGGTATTAATTAATATTATGGAATTTTAAGCGGTTTCAAGTTCGTATATATCAATAGATGAGTTTAGGTATATTTTAAAATAGGTCTAGTATTTCTGCTGCAATTATTAAAGATTTTATGGACAATTTTCTTTAGGTGGGCGGCAATACCCGCATCTCCCCTATAATAGATGTAATAAAACTATTAGGAAAACGGGGACTTAGCTATCGCAGTAAAAAAAACGAAGCTGCTTATACGTTAGATAATCCCTCTTTGGATCATGGAAATTTTTTGGAAATTATCATTCTCTTAAGTAAATATGATGCAGCATAAGCGTGCGCAGACATTACTGGCAGGGTAGTCATACATGATACATTACACATTGACATTTAACTATTTTAACATGAACAAAAAAATTTAAATAAGGTAACTTTATTTAACTGCATTTATTATAGTAAAAAATTATTTTATAAGTAATAATATAATGTAATATACCTAAATTAGTTAATAAGTAAAAATTTAACAACACTATTTTGTATAATAAACATATTATATATGTTTTTATTATAACTCCATACGCCTTTTGGCTGGTGTGTTGATTTTGAAATATTCGATAACTTCATCTACATCTATATTATAAGCCATATCTTGTTCAATGAACATATTTAGAAGTCCATCTAACCGATCTTGCCCCATTGTGCTTCGCAATTTTGATTTTACAATGCTCAGCTTTGAGAATGAACGCTCACATGAGCAACTTGTCACTGGTATAACTACAAATGATTTAATAGCTTTGAAAAAATTATTAAATATGGCTGTTCTATCAGAATTATAATTTGTCAACCATTGTATCCATTCTTCACATGCTTTTTGGTTACTTCCTTTAGGTGTATTTTCCATTTTTTTCAGCAAAATAATTTCTGATTCTAACTCAAGGAAATCCAAATTAAAAGCTGAAGCAATTATTTTTGTATCTTCATTATTAGTTTCTAATTTAAGCATACTACCAACACTTTTAATTAAATCTAATGTTTCTTGTTTGAAGCGCACACTTATACTTGAAATCATTACATCTAATGTGGTAAAATACACATTTATCCTCATTTCATATTTTTTTGTTGATATAATGTACTGTGTTTCATTACAATCAATTTTAGAAGACACACGTCTTTTTTTCACATCAGGAATGGAAATGTTATTTTCTTTTCACATTTCTAGAGTTTCATTGTATATATTTGAAAATGAATCTTCGTCATTTCTCAGGGACTCTAAAGATAGTTTTAATGAATTTACGAGAGAAACTGCGGTTATAAGATCCAAATTTGAACTTTGTAAAGCCATACTCACCTTCAAAATAAGAGTCAAGACTGGGTGTAACATCTGTTGAGCGAATATAAAATCAAAAGTTTTCATCTGATGAATTAATCCAAGTGCTTTGGCTCTAACGTATGGTTATTTTGTAGCATCACCAATTTCTTTTATTGCAATCAATAAAGGTCCATAGTCTGATTTTACCGCAGAAACATCCTCAGCACGACAAGCCCAACGGGTAATTGATACGGATTTTAATGTTTTTAGTTTTATATTTGCAGAGTTAGCTACTTTTTCAAGTGCTGCTTGTCTTGTACAACTACTTTCTATAAAGTTGTAAATTAATTGTATAGTGCCAAAAAAATCAAACGTTACTCTATTTTGTCTTCCCAATGAATCAACTAAAACAAGATTGAGGCAGTGTCCATAACAATGCACAAAAACTGCTTTATCATTTTTTTCTTTAAATTTGGCCTGCACTCCATTCAAACTACCTGACATTGCAGCAGCACCATCGAAACAAACCGATGATACTAATTGCCATTGAATGTCATACTGTTCAATGACTTCACATAATGCTTTGAATATACTTTGTGCATCAGTAGATATTACCTTCTTCATGCAGACAAACTGTTCTACTGGACAGTTTTTAATACTGTCATAATACCGTACCACAATTGAAAGTTGTTCGTGGTGACCAGTGTCAGAGGTTTCATCAGCAATTATAGAAATTTGTTGATTTTTTGTAACAGATTTCAATTTATTTTTTAACACTGTGTTTATTGATGCTATAATATCATTTTGTATGCGGTTGTTATGATATAATGCGTTGCGGGGTCCAGAATCAAAATATTCGTTTAAAATAGGATCGTATTTCGTTAAAAGTCTGACTAAATCCAAAAAAAGCCCTCTATGGGCATCAGTTTCTTTTTCATTGTGTCCACGAAATGGTTTTCCCCCAATACCAAGGCACAATGTTATATCTATGAGTCTATGCATTATACATCGATTGTTATTTTTTTTTTTCCCCTTTCATTAAGTAACTTTTTGTTTTCTTCCACTAAAAGCAAATCTATTGACTTGGAATTCAAAAAATCAGTCATTGATGTAATACTGTTTAAATGAGATCTAGAAGTTTGGTGTAACTTAAACTTTTGACTTGCCATTTTCCAATTACTAAAACCATTTTTTGAAAATGTAGTATCTGATTGCCCAACATTGATTCCGGAAGAACTTTTAAATACCCGACAAGGAAAACAAAACGCACAATCATTTTTTGGGCTATACTCAAGCCATGTAAATTGTTCATACCAATTTTTATGAAAACTACGTTGAACACCACTTATTGTTCTTCTTGGGATCATTGTCATCACAGGTTGAAAAGGACCTCTCAAAGTCCGATCTTTCAATTCTAGACGATTTATAGGTAAAGAGCATTTAAGATCATCAGGATGCAGTCCGGTAAAATCCTCATCAATTGAATCTGTTATAAATATGAAAAATTTGATAGGGAAAAAAATTTGTGAAAAGAAATTAAACTAAATGATTAGAACTTATTGAATTGTTCAGGACTTCAATACTACATAGGAATTAGACTTATTTTGTTATTAATTATTTAGTGTTAGTATATTAATATTTTTCTATAAATTATTATTTTTTTCATAAGATAAAAAAAAACTTATTATATAGTTATAAGTTATAGACAAAGTTTAAAAGTTTATATTAAATATTACTTACTTTATTAACATACATTTTCAATTTTTTTGCTCACAGTTGAGTCTTTGGGTCATGGTTAGAGTTAACAGATCTCAGAACACATATCTAATCACTAATTAGTACAATAATAATACAGTAACATATAGGTTAAATACAAGACAATACATAAGTAATAAGTTAGTTACATATAATATTAAGAACAACAATACAAATTAACAAAAACAGCTAACACAATATATTTAACACTTATAAAAAAAAAGTAATTGGGAAACACAAGTTGTAGTTACAGACTATAGTTAATCACAAATTATATCTCACCACAAAAAAAAAAAAAAATGTAAAGAAAATTTGTTCATACCAGTAGATGCTGTTTCCAATGTTTCCATATTACACGGTAATAATGACTGGAAGTTAGATTTGGACGGTTCAGTGTCATCAGAGTTGGAATTTTCTTAAAATAAATACCATGAAAATATATTTATTTGAACTTATATTTATATGTAACTATATTTTACTTATTAATAGTAAATAATACCAATTACCAGTTGATTTTGTTATAATAGATGAAACACTCGAATAAGGTAAAGGATTGTCTACCTCAGATTCCTCCAACAATATATGTGTATCTGATTGTGTACCTAATTGATTAATACAGACAATTACTTACAAATTTAATAATTTTACATAGTGTACTATTATTTAAATTAAATAAACTGATGTAGTGATGTACTATGTAGTTAGGTATTTACATTTTTCATGTAAAAATACAAAATATCAAATAAGTGTATTTAATAAGTTCAAGCTATTAAAAAAGAGAGAGAACAACTTTTATTTTTGAAAAAAATGTATAAAGTGAACTGCCTGTCGCACAGGTTGCCTATAGTCACAGTATAAACATCAGACGTTACATTATAGGGTTATGTTATGGTTTGCACGGTTTGCTTGTTATAAAGGTAATGATATAATATAAAATACATTGATATAAAATACAAAATAATAGTAATTAATAGTGGTATTACATTGATATATAATAAAATATAAAATAGAAGTGGTATAATATTAATCTTAATCTGTATGATCCATAGAGTATAGATGCCTATGTATTATATTTAGGGTGTCTTTCATTATTTCTAGACATATTATTCTAAGGTCTTCTTTTTTGAACATGTTTATTTTGAAAAATTCAAGTAAACGTTTGGAAGCTGTGCCTCTGGCTCCGAACCATAGTCCTTCAGCATCCCAGTTCGTTATTCTGTATTGACGTTGCAGATATGGGATTGTGGACAAATATATATTTCTTTTTTCTTGGTTTATTTCTTCGTATTGATTTATGTTGTTTGTTTCCCATCTAATTGTTGGGTCAAGTATAAGTCCTTTATCTTTTAAGCGATCCAATACTATTATATCCGCTCGCCTGTTTTAGATAAAAATACTTAACATTTTTACTTACTTGAGTTACTTGTACTTGGTCTTGGTGTATTATTGTTGAAATAATCAGATAAGGTTTTTCGTTTTTTCATGGTCAATGTCTCAATAAAAAACTTTTTGAGATTAAAATCACAATTTTAAATTAACATATAACTTATTAAATAATTTATAATATGTTTCGTCTTTCAAGCAATTCGTTAGTCACATTTGGAAAAAAATTTAAAACACGACACAGTACACACGTATACCTTATCATATTATTCAATGGCTTACGCCGTACGGAGCAATTATTATTATTATTTTTTACTAAATGATAACAGTGCACTGTGCAGCAGCTACCAGTACCATCATTACGGTTTAAATACCGATTCTATGTCCATGGTTGATAGAAAATAAAACAAAAATTATATTTATTATTAAATTAAATTAAATCTATTCTTTGTATTATCAATGGTGATAGCATGTACTGTTGTGATATCAGATTTCGTTAACTGAAATTAACCCGTGTGGTTCGCGATAGAATTTTTTTTATCATGGCAGTAAGTTATTAACAACGATATATATTTTTTAATTTTTCCAATATTCTTATTTCTTACATTTTACCGTTTACGGATATGTTGAAATGGTCAAACATGTTAGGGGGGGGGAGTAGTTGTTCTATTGTTCGCAGAGTAGTCAAGTGCCTATCCTGACTACCCCGTGCGCACGCTTATGTGATGCAGTTATAAAATGTTACTTGGACAAAGTTATTAAAAAAAGTACTAAAAGTCATAATTCAGGTTCCTCTCAAGGAGGAGGAATTATTACACTTTTGTCAAAGACTACCATTAATTATATTCTTGATGCTATTTGTCACATCTAAAGAAATTAAAAAGGCTGTTATGTTTACCGTTCAACTTGACACAACTTAAGACATTTCAGTAATGTTCAGTTATTATACGATTTTTCAGCGGTACTACTATTCAAGAAAGACTGGTCGGTATTATTAAATGCACCTCAAGTAAAGGAACTAATTTTGTAGAATTAATTATGAAGCTTTTCAAAGATTTGAATTTGGATCCCAAAAACTATATAGGTAATTCGACTGACGGAGCGGCAAATATGCAAGGAAAGTATCGGGGATTTTCTGCTCAATTGAGTCAAGTGGCAGCTAAGCAAATACATGTTTGGTGTTATGCTCATGTTTTGAATTTAGTTGTTGGAGATGTAACTAATAATATTGTTCAGTCTATTACCTTGTTTGGACTACTCAATGGATGTGCTGTTTTTATAAAAGAATCGCATACACGTATGGATATATGGACTGCAAAAGGAACCAATAAAAAAATATGTTCTATAGGAGAAACTAGATGGTGGTCAAAAGACGGAGCTTTGGCAAAAGTTTTTGGTCATTACAACAATCCGGAATCTGGTTTATTTGTTGAACTTTTAACAACATTGACTGAAATTAAAAAAAACTCTACTATTAAACCAGATGCACGGTTCAAAGCTATAGGTTTTATAGAAGGATTATGCAAATATGAAACTATTTTAACAGCTAACATATATTTGCGTATTTTTCAAAAAACTACTCCACTGTCTAGGTACTTGCAAGGTTATGGGGTTAATATGATGACATCTTACCAAATGGTTAAAGCAACACTTGAAGATCTCAAAATTAGTGCACGTGACTTTTCAAGTGTTCAAAAAGTAACAGATTCTTTTGTTGAATGGGCTAATACAAAATTAGATGAAGTCGAAGAAAGTGAATTACAAGTCTATGATAGTTTACCACAAGTGAGGAAAAAAAGAAAAAAGAGGCAATTTTTGTATGAAACGTCAGATGATCCTCTAGATGACCCACTACATGCCTTTGAAGTCAATGTGTATAATTCAATTTATGATATCATTATTCAAAGTATTTCATCTAGATTTGGATCTCACGGTAAACTTTGTGCAGATTTTTCATGCCTTGATCCAAACAACTTTGAAGTTGATGTGCGTCTGCCTACAACAGCTTTGTTAAGCATGCATGATAAAATAGCTCATTTTATTCCAGAAATTACATATGATGCTTTAAGAGATGAATATATTGATTTTATATCAAAATGGAATGAGCTCAAGAAAACTATTTATTGCAAAAATTATGAATACAAACAATATGATGACTTAAGTGAAGAATGTGATGGTAAATATTAAATTATATTAGGTATAATATTTTTAAATACAAAAACAATTTTCTAATCATCGTCTACATTTTTAAGGGTACACAAGTGATGAAGAAAGTTGTCCTTATACAACAACTGATATGAACTATTGTGTAGTTTTTGTCTCAATTTATTGGTTAATTACAACCTATATACAAACGCATATCCAGGCCTTTACATGTGCTATAAATTACTCCTAACTATTTCAGTTACTCAAGTCAGTTGCGAACGGGGGTTTTCTTAATTAAAGTGCATAAAAACTTACTTAAGGAGCACATTAACCCAAGACCATTTACAGAGCCTCATGATGATAAGTATTGAAAAAGGGTTATTAGCTGAAATAGACACCGAAGAACTTATAGATAAAGTAGCAAGTAAAACTTCAGTGTTGAACAAATAATTATTATTTTAAGTGTTCTCTATGAATGTAATTTATAATAATAACTTTTTTTTTTTTTTATTGTAGTGCATTGTTTTATTTTATTTAGAGAAATACATGAAATGTATGAGGTAGATGATTATAATATTTGTATTGAACGTCATTGTGAACGAAGTGAGCTCTTTTTTTTTTGTTGGTTTATGTGGCCCCATAATATATTTCCTGTAAGAAAAAAACTGCCTATCCGCCCCTGTCCAGGTGTCTTTATTTTAAAACTATTATTTAATAAATAAAATTATTTATTTATTAAGAATTTCTTATAATTTTGGCTAACATTACTGTGCGTAATATATTTTTCTTTATGATGAATAGAACTTAAAAATGCATGTGATAATGAAACAATGGAAGATCCAATTTCAGTCACCATTGATGTTGAAGGTATATTACGAAGAATTTTTGAATTTGTAACACTAGGTATTAGGTATAAACAATTTTTCTTTATATTGCACAGAGAATGAATTTCCATGTTCTATCAACAGCTATGAATATCGAAATATATCTGTTCTAGTTTTCGATAAAGTAGAAAGTAACAACAACAAAATTCCTGAATTTCAAATTAATTTATTTTCAAAATCAAATTTATTTATTTTCAAATTCAAATTTGAAAACCAATATTTTTGAAAAAAACTAAAAACAGGTCTGTTGAATTATTTCATTTACGAATGGTCACAAAATATTATAACTTGAAACTAAGTAATTGTAATACATTACATATAATGACTTTATAATGACTTCATTATAACTTATTATATAATGTTTCTTAGATACATAGGTGGTAAAGCTCTGCACGGTCCGTTTTTTTATAGACCGGACTGGACCGATACATTTTAACAAAGACCAGGACTGGACCAGACCGATAAAATAAAAAAATCCAGACCGGAATGGACTGATAAATTTTAATAAAGACTAGGACCGGACCGGACCAGACTGATACATTTTAACATAAACCAGGACTGGACCAGACCAGCCCAATAAAGTAAATTTGAAACTCGGGGTTCTCTCTCCGGTTGCGCCACTGACTAATATTCATTACTACTTTTATATCACGTACCTAATAATTACGTATAATTTAAAAGCACTTGACATAATTATTATACTATATAGAATTTATTAGACGATTAAATAACTTGTACAGAATAGTGTGTAGAGTCTACAGTGTGGATAGGTATTCATCGTGCAGTAAGTAGTGACTAGTATAAACAGTCTAAGGTAGTAGGTATCTACTAATTACCTACTTATCTAATACCTAGGTGGGTACATGTTAGGGTAACGTAGAAAAAATAAATAAACCCAAACAAAATAAGAATTTTGTCAACAACAAGACTTTAATAATTATTATAAAAACATGATGAGCTATTTTTGTACCCCAAAACGTTATAATCTAAATTAAAATAATATACATAATATTGTGAAGTTATTTTTTTATTTTACCACGTCATATAAATATATAAAATTATATAAAGTTAATATCACGGGACTTGACTGAACGAGACCAAATTTGAATTAAAGACGGACCAAACCGGACCAATTTTTTTTTTTTATAGAGGAAGGGACCGAACCACATAAAATTACAATAAGCAAAGACCAAAAAAGACTGGACTACGGTCCGGACCGGTATAGACTGAACCGTGCAGAGCTCTATTAGGTGGGTAGGTAAAAATGAAAAACGCGATGGATTAATATCAAGCTTTATACTATCTTCTTCTTTTTCTTCTTCTTCTGCCTCGCCTTCCTCCCAACTATTTGGGGTCTGCCACCCTTGTCCTACACCTCCACTTTACTCGATCAATCACATCTCCTCTGCACACACCGACAGCCATCATGTCATTCTCTAAAGTCTCCAACCATCTCTTTTTTGGTCTTCCTCTTCCTCTTTTCCCTTCAACGTCCATCTTCATAACCACTCTTACTGCATTCGTTTCCTCTCGTCTCATCACATGTCCAAACCATCTCAGCCTATTTTCTCTCATCTTGTCCACAATTGGCGCTACACCAATACTACCTCTCACGTATTCATTCCTTATTCTATCTTCTCTTGTCACTCCACTCAACCATCTAAGCATTCTCATTTCCGTGTACAGCATAGTTGGTCACACTACACTTTTATAAATTTACCGTTCAGCCTCATTGGAATTCTCTTATCGCATAACACGCCCGATGCTCCTCTCCATTTCATCCACCCGCACTTAATCCTATGTTTTACATCCATGTCAAAGCCCCAGTTCTTTTGAACAAAAGATCCTAAATATTTAAAGCTATCAACTTCACCTATCACATCACCATCTATTGTCAGTTGTCTCCTCATTCCTTCAACTTCTTGGTCTCTTTGTCCAAAATCATACTCTATATATTCAGTTTTATTTCTACTAATTCTCAATCCCTTTTCTTCGAGGGCTAACCTCCACTCATTTAACCTATTATTGACAACTTCTAGGTTTTCTCCTATCAGAACTATATCATCCGCAAACATCATACACCATGGTATCTCACCCTGTATCTCCTTTGAAACCTCATCCATTACCACTGAGAACAGGTAGGGGCTTAGAGCTTACCCCTGGTGCACACCTACTCCTACACTGAAACCTCCTGATACTCCACACCGACTCTTGACACTAGTACTCGACCCTTCATACATATCCTGAATCAAATTTACATACATTTTTGGGACATTTTTCCTCATTAATGCCCACCTTAAAACTTCCCTTGGCACCCTGTCATACGCCTTTTCTAAATCTATAAACACCATGCATAGTTTTTTATTCTTTTCTCTGTACTTCTCTACTAATTGCCTAACACAAAATAATGGCTCCATTATTTGTATAATAATAACTCCATTCCTGGCATAAAACCAAACTGGTTTTCTGATATTGACATCTTACTTCTTATCCTCTTCTCTATAATCTTTTCCAGATCTTCATACTATGACTCATGAGCTTTTATCCTCAATAGTTCCCACATTCTTGTATATCTCATTTTCCTTTAAATATTGGTTCAATAAAACTCTTTCTCCAATCTTCTGGCATTTTCCCCTCTATTAGTACCTTATTAAAAAGATTTTTTAACCACCCTATGCTTATATCCCCTAACATTTTCCACACCTCTACAGGTACTCCATCTGGTCCTACCACTTTTTTCTTTTTCATCGCCTTCACCGCGTCTCTCACTTCCTCCTCACCCACTAGACCAATCAATCCTTCATTCTATGAAATACTCTCTAAAGCTTCTTTTAGATACTCCTCGTTCATTAATTTCTCAATATATTCTTTCCATCTTTTTTCACATCCTCATCTTTTGTTAAAACTCTCTTATCCTCATTTTTATACACCAGACATTTTGGAAATCCTTTTCTCTCACCTTCTCACCTTCGCCAGTCTATAAATTTATTTTTCTCCTTCCTGTGTTCCTAGCCGCTTATATAACTCATCATACCTATTAAGCTTCGCTTTGCTTACCGCACTTTTCACTATTTTACATACATTTTTATACTCTATACAATTTTCTCTCTTCCTGCATCTCTTTTCCACTACTCCATACTTCTATTATCATCAACCTATGTTGTGTTATTACACTCTCTCCAGGAATCACTTTACAATCCTTTACTCTTTTTATATTGTCTCTCCTCCACATAAAATAATCAATCTGCGACCTATTTCTTCCACTCTCGTATGTTATATAATGCTCTTCTCTTTCCTAAAATATGTATTGATTACTGCAAACTCATACGATTCTGCAAAATCCAAAACTTTTCTCCAGCTTCATTCCTCTCGCCAAAACCATACCCTACATGCACTCTTTCATACCCTACCCTCTCGCTCCCACGTGACCATTCATATCACCACCAATCACAGCATCCTCATTTCCTGGTATTCCTTGCATCACCTCATCCATCTCTCGCCAAAACTCTTACTTTTCAATTTCTTCACATCGTACTTGCTGTGCATACGCACTTACTACGTTTAATACTTTCTCCTCGAATACCAATTTTACCGTAATAATTCTATCACTTTTCCTTCTTACGTCGACTACCTTAATTTTCATCTCATCATCCAATATTACTCCAACGCCATTCCTAGTACTATCAAGCTTTATACTATATATATCTTTATAACTTAGCAATACAATTCACATTTTAAACATTAATTAACGGATACCTATAGCCTGTATGTTAGTTTGTAATATAATAGAGACACCAACATCATAATATGTTAAGACGTTCTCGTATATGTGCAACATTTTCTATGCAAAAAGATGTGTTGAAGACTGCATATTGTTATTATTAGTACAATCAAACGTAAACAATAAACGGGACTTATTCCAAGAAGACACCGCCAACCGACGACCAATTACTGGTCGGTTGAGTGGGAAGTGATGAGTGAAATATTGTACTATGTGGGTTACTAATACTAATGATCATTTACGACTAATACATCGACAAGGCTGATTACCGTATGTATAAGAAATTGCCTATAAAATTTTCCTTAGAATCTAGTAGTATGGAAGCCTCTTAAAATGGTACAGATTATACAGAGTCTTTCTAGTAGTAAAAATAAAATTATACTAATTCAAAGAAAAATTATTTATTATTATTATTATTATTATTAAACTATAAATTATATATTTGAACAATTTTACTATTTACTTAATTTAAATATAAAAATTAAATACAATTATTTATTAGAACAATTTGAGTTCGGATGACATTTAAAATTACAAAGTATTCCCCCGGATTTGCATTTACATTTATTTGTTAAGCATTTAATTTTACATAAACACTTCTTAAAACCTTGACCACCGGAAAAATATTGTACATTAGCTATTTCACGCAAATATTTTTTTGTGGCTAAAACTTCTAAAATATCTAATAATGGTTCAGAACATACAGTAAATGTAAATTTATTTCTGGAATAATGTTGATGAAGAGTGCCATTTTTATTACCGAGTTGTAATATTGATTATCACTAATAGACAGAACCGCAAAGAGTACATTCTGTGGATCACCTTTACTTCTGTCAACTTCTGGTAGTTTGACTCGAATTGTGTCGCCAACATTGCATGGTGGGAATTTGTTAATGGCGTTACGTGCCACCGGCTAGATTTCAACTTGTGCAGTCGATGATGTATTTAATTTAATATAATGTGAGACATAGGTTGGTCGGTTTAATCATTAAGTGTCTCATATTGTGATTCGTCCCGGGGGTATGTCGAAATCGGTCCATGGCTTCCGTAGGTACGTTCCAACAAGATGGAATAGAATAAATACCAAAAATTGGTAAGGGAGTAAGGCAAGGATGCATTTTGCCTCCTATTTTGTTTAATATATATAGTATATTGAAGAAGCTATAAGAGAAAAAAGACATACAAAAATATAAAAATGTAATAATGCAACAACTCTATTCAATATTGTCTGTTGCTTCGTCAGTTATTTTTTTGATAGTAGCAATTGATGCTTCTAATGGTACAATTGATGGTATCAATGTAACAATTGGACGATGATAACTGAAATATGTGACAAAAATAACGTAACATGGTCAAGGTATTTTGTGAATAAAACATCTATAGCAATTCCATATCTGGTTGTTGCTTCTCTTGGATCGTTATTAATATGCAAACAAAATTTTTCTTGAAGGAATGTCATTAGTAGTAATAAAATATCTCTAGCGAAATTGACATTAAAATCTCATTTTAAAATTAATGGCAATTTATTCAAATTCTTTTTCAAAAGCATAGATCCTTCGTGACAATATGAAAGTAATCGCCGATGTAAAAATGCAATGACATCGTCAATTTTTTCATTGGGTGAAATGTATACAATGACCATGAAAAATTCTCTTCCATCATCCATAAAAATTTGAGAAGCACACAGGTCACCTACAAGTGCTTGACTTACGTTGATTTTTGTAGCATAAGATTTTGTTAGTGGTCGAAACGTGAGAAATATTCGAGTTCTGGTATATGGCAACTCCAGCGGCTCTAACATTTTTTCGTTTAATGTTAGCAATACAATAAAATTACATATAAGTAACAATATATTTAAGGTAATATACAAACAATATTTATATACGTAACAATATAGGTGTACATATTATAAAGCAGTGAGTGGGAACGCCGCAGGGGCGGCATTAGTTATTTGCCTGGGAAGAGAAGCCAATATTTTTTGTTAGGTAAATATTTAAACTATAGTTAAATTAATCAGCAAGTTATAATATAGTAAAAATTAGTGTATTCAGTGGCGTATTTTGGGGGGGTGTCCACGGTATCTGGACACCCCCCAAACCAAAAAAAAAAAAAATTAATCTTTAATTTTGATAAATTTTAAAGGGAATTTGACAAACAAAAATATGTGGTTCGTTTTGAACTATTTTAATATTATATGAAGTCCTAAACTAATTAGGAAAGAAAATAAATTTAGTTTTAAATAATGTACCTATTATACTATTATATTTTTAATTATTTATAAAACTGTTATTCTTATAGCACCACTGGTATCGAATGTAACAAACAAAATATATAGTAATAATTATTAAATTATTGTGACCGATGATGATAACTATATAGGTACTAATGTATATTAATATATTTAAATAATATTATGTTATTATTATCCTATTACAGTATACATGCAATTTATATTTTTATCTTGCGGCTCCGTGCCTTCATGTGTCTGTGTTACTTGTTTTTCCAGCAGGAATTTGTGTATATTTAGATTTTAGATATTAATATATTACAATTACAATGATGTTTTTTTTTTCATATTATTATTTATCAATTGAATTTGAATCATTTTTCATTTAGTCGTCGTCGAAGAAACAAAGCAGATAAAATATACAGTGAATAATAATATTATCATATTATTGTCATTGGTGAGTACCTATATTATTTATAATATTTATTTTTCATAAGTGCACGTAATTCGTAAATTAATATTCATTAAAATTAAAACATTATAATTAAGTATTTTTTAAACTAATAATAGCAGGCATATTATATAATATTATTTATCTAAATTATATAGAAACGTAATATTTTTAAGTCATTTTTTCTCGTTGCTTTATTATTATTTAAGTATAAAGACTAGGATCACATATTATTCACATGAGCGTTAGACTTAGAATAATCATCCATTATGATTTTTTTTTTAATTGTAAAACTATTATGAAAAAAATAAAAAAAATTTGTATTATAATTATTTCAGACATAAAGTAAAGAGATTGAATTAAATATTAATTGAAATGTCACAAAAAAATCAAAATTCTATAACTTCTTTCTTTAAGATACAGTCCAAACGAGAACTATTGCCGTCTACTGTATGAAGTGAGTTTAAAAAGTCGTCTAAAGTAATGGATTTCAATGAACAATCATTAACTGTTCCAAATATTAACCCATTGAGTGGTGATTCCCAATCAACTTCGCAATTAACTATTGATACTAATTATAATTGTCATGATATTGGATTTTATATTAATCGAACATTAACCGAAAAAGAAATAGCTATTGTATTGACACAAATTTGGGTTCCACAAATAGATTAACAATTTCCATCAAAGTCATACATTGTACAAAATAAAACAAAACATTTAAAATTTCAATATTCCTGGCTTTTAAAATTTCCTTGGCTGGCATATTCAGCTAAAGAAAACGGAGCTTACTGTAAAATATGTGTAAGTTTCTCTAAGTCTGATGGACATAATTCTCAGGGATTAGGTTCTTTAGTAAAAAATAAATATAATAACTGGAGAAAGGCAATAGAAGATTTCAAGGAACACTCAAATCGGGAATATCATAAAACTTGTGTATGTAGCGCTGATCATTTTCTTGAAGTCCAAAAAAATCCTTCTCAATCTATAATTTCTAAATTAGAAACAGGCAGAGTACATCAAATTGAAAAGAATCGAAAGAATTTAATTCCAATAATTCAAACAATTATATTATGTGGTAAACAAAATATTTCCCTTAGAGGCCATAGAGATTCAGGGAAAATAACTATTGAAGAAGCTGACGATGTCCATCTTGACAAAAATGAAGGTAACTTCCGAGAAATACTTCGATATAGAGCACAAGGAGATCCAGACTTAAAATCATTTTTAGAATCTTCCGGTAATATTAAGTATATAAGTCCTATAATTCAAAACGATATAATAGAATCTTGCAATCAAATTATTTTAAAAAAAATTGTCACACGAGTAAATTCTCAAAAATGTTTCACTATTCTTGCCGATGAAACAGCTGATATCTCTGGCATAGAACAGATTTCATTATGTGTAAGATATTTAAATATTGAAACTAAGGTACTTCATGAAGATTTTCTTCAATTTGTCCCTACAACAGACATGACCGGTATAGGTTTAGCAAACATAATTTTAAATAGTTTACATGCATTTGGAATTGATTTGAAATATATGAGGGGACAAGGATACGATGGTGCCTCTACAATGTCTGGTGCATTCAATGGAGTTCAAGCGGTAATTCGCAAAAGTTATTCACTTGCCTTGTACATTCATTGCGCAGCTCATATGTTAAATCTTTCTGTATCTAAATCCTGTTCAGTACAAGGAATAAGAAATTGTTTAGGGACAATTTCAAAAACTAGAGATTTTTTTATATATCCAAACCGTAAAGATGTTTTAAATAATGCAATTGAAAAATTTGAAGAGTATAATATTACAAAAAAATCTTTAAAACGACTATGCTCTACTCGGTGGATAGAACGGTGTCATGCTGTAAATGATTTTCTAGAACTTTTTGAGTGTATTATTAAGTCATTTGACTTAATTTCTAATTGGGCGGATTCAAACACATCTACACAAGCGAGTAATTTGCGTTCTTCTATATTACAAGGTGAATTTATTATCTGTTTACATATTGTAGCTAAAGGATTTGGTTTTGAACTGCCATTATCAAAACAATTACAACGGATAAATATAGATTTAGTAGAAGCTATGAGCCTTGCAGAAGATACCTTAAAAGAATTTCAGACATTACGAACAAATGTAGATATTGAATTTCATGCTATTTTTGAAGATTCAAAAGGTTTAGCAAGTACATTTAATGTAAATATATCTATGCCAAGAATAACAGACAGACAAATAAATAGAGTTAATATTGTCACTGAATCACCAGAAACCTATTTTCGAATAAGCGTATTTATACCTTATTTAGATACATTCATCGAACAACTAAAATCAAGATTTATCGTCCACAAAAATACAATTTTAGATTTTAAATCGTTAATAGCTGTTGAACAATATGAAACGACATTTTTGAAGTTGGCAAAAACTTACACGACTGATTTAAGTGAATGTCAAGATTCTATTTTATTATCAGAATATAAACTATGGCAAAGACGGTTAAAAAATGTTGAGACTTGTAATTTACCAAAAAACGCAATGGAAGCAATAATACTATGCAATCAAGAAATATATCCAAATGTTTTTAAATTTCTACAAATATTTGCAACATTACCAGTTTCTTCATCATCGAATGAGAGAACCTTTTCAAATTTAAAAAGAATAAAGACTTACTTACGAAACACGATATCTCAAGTAAATATAATTTATTAATAGTTGATTTTATTTATTTAAAAATAATAAATTTTAAATTTTATTATAGAAGAGATTAAATGGTTTGGCTATGTTATCGATTAACAGAAATGAACAAATTACTACTGATGATGTTTTGAAGGAATTGAGCTAAAAAAAAGGCGTCTTGAATTTATTATTTAAATTACTTTGTATAATAATTTTAAGTGTATTTATTATTTTCTATTTTCTATTTTAAAAATTATTATTATTTGCTTTTATTTTTATTTTTAAATTTTAAAACTATGTTTACAGTAGGTATTTTATACATGTATGATTTAAATTACATAAAAATTACTACTTTTAACTAAATAAATAAAAAATGTTTCATTACAATATTTGATGAGTATATTATGAACTTGGTGGTAGTAAATGTAAAACAGAGAAATATTGCAACCAATTAACAAATAAGTAGGTATATACCGATATTATGTGGACCCCCCCCAAAAAAAAAAAACATACAAATACGCCACTGTGTGTATTAAATGTTGGTATTGAGTTATTATTAAGGTAGTGTGAAGTAGGCAGAACTGAAGTTCTGACTATATTTTCCTATCATGTTATCAATTTTTGTAATTTTTTTTATCAGATAATAATAAATTATGAAAATTACATTAGCAATAATGGACAAGTTGTGATAAGAAAAATTCAGTGGTTCTCAAAGTTTATTGCCTAATTATTACTTTTTATTGCTAACTTATGATCGTATCCTATAAATTCAGAGTGACCAACCTATCATTGTATAATTTTATTGCTACGTTTATTAATGTGATATTCTAGTTCTCCCGGATTTATGAGAAATATAAAAATGTTCAAATTTTTTCCGAAATTAATTCTGATCGATAACATATCACATTAAAGAATTAAATCATAACAGCATCAAAATATGAATTAAAACCCATAAAAAACATCTAAAACTAAATTATATTATTATTTTATTCAACTAGCTTTGCCAGTTAGTCACGATTGGAAAACATATATTAACAAATCGTCCGTTTTATTTACATATCTACGTGTTCTGGGGGAGCGCGGGCTCTGAAAGTAATACAACGGAAGGGCACTTTATGTTTTAAATCATGTTAAAATATCTAAGGGAACACTTTGGCCAATTTCGAGATATTAATTACGGTAGTGAGTAACGCGGGTGAGCATGCGGCAATATAGACGCTGTTAGACTGCAGTCAAAACTAGATTTTTTGACAATTTTTTTGAACGTGTTCCGGGGGAGCACGGGCTCTGAAAGTAACATCAACGGAAAGGGGACTTTATATTTAAAATCGTGTTAAAATATCTAAGGGAACACTTTGGCCAATTTAGAAATATAAATTACGAAAGTAAGTATAGTGGGAGAGCATGAGGCAATATGGACGCTTTTGAACTAGTTAGCTGCACTGTTAGTATAGCAATAATTGTATTAGATTATCAAATTATGGTATTAGAATTTTGTACATATTAAGGTGCTTGGGAGACACTGGGCTTTTTATCTATTACTGTTGGATTATTGCTAATGTAATGATCGTAATTAATTTGGATCAAAATATTACGAAATAAATACATAATAATATTATACATTAATACAAATTATGCATATGCATTGTTGTGTGCTAACCATTTGATCGTGTTTCAATGATACCTTCAGTCTGATCAATCAGATGGATGTTGTAAATCTAATATTTGTGGTTAAAGATATTAATTTATAACTAAAGAATTATACATTCATAATTTTTTTTAAAATAGAAAAATACACGATTATTCCACCGATTATTAGTAAAACTTCTTCAGTTTATTTTATCACCAAAATATATACTCTTCAACTTGTTTTCACTAATAAACTTATTTAACAATTCGTATTCAACTATTGAGTAGGTTTTTGATACATTCAGTTTTTAAAGAAAAATAATATATATATATTAAATAAAAATTGATTTAAACAGTGTATATTTAGTACCACTAATACATAATTCTATAGTTTTTACCGTTGCACTGTGTTATCCATCAGTCATTGATCTCGGTTCGACATCGGCTTCGATCGTGTACTGTATTTTTCGATTAGATTCATCACGTAAACTTCGTCACAGGCCACAGAAGAATTATCAGACTCACCTGGATTCGGGCGCAGGTGATCGGCTGATTGCGACTCATCGCAATCCACCACTGCGGTTTGGTCGTCTATTACGTCACCGCATCCGAACACCGGTGAACTCGGAGAGACCGGACCAACATCGCGGTGACCGCAGTCATGGTCGTCGTTAACTACGCTCTCAATCGAACCACAGGTGCTGTTCACGACAGCGCATGTTTGGTGACCGTCGAACGCAGTTTGTTGGCGGTGTGCAGTGCACCCTGCCGACCCGTCCACCGCGCAAAAGCCACATTGCACTGTTGGTGGCACTACGTTGGTCACGTGCCCCACTATGTCGTACATGACGGACGAATCGGTAGAATTTGGTCTCTGCGGTAGGTGAGCGGCCGCGACGTGGGCACGTGACAGAGACAATGACGATGACGACGACGACAACAACGAATGCGGTTCGCGTGAGGATGGCGCCCCACAATCGTCTTCGGTTGACGCTCCTTCTGGCTCGGCCACCAGACGTTGATCCGCCGGAACTACGTCCAGCTCAGCCATACTTGAGCACAGCGCTCGCTTGAAATCACGCTTATTTTGCAGCAACAAGGTCAGCCGGGCGATGGACTCGCGCTGTTCGGCCGCGGCCGACTTGTCCGCATCAGCCCTGACGCTCAGCACGTGCATTGCCTCGCGCAGTTCTTCCATTTCGCGCTCGTAGGACGCCTTGGCCGCATTCAACTCGTCCGTCAACCGGTGCAACTTGCGCTCGTAGGACAACTTGGTCGCATCTAGTTCGTCTGTTTTCCGACGTGACTCGCGTTCGTATTCCTCGTCGCGTTCGGCCCCCAACCGCCGCATACCGTCCGCGTGCTGCTCGTCGAGCTCAGCCTTCAGCCGGCGTATCTCGTCCGCTTGCTCCTCGTCATGCTTTATCATCAGCCGGCATATCTCGTCCGCGTGGTTCTTGGTCTGTTCTGCCATTTGATTTTCGTACTGATCAGTCTGCACCGCCAATCGCTTTTCGTACTTCTCGGCCAGATCGTGCGCATGTTTCCTCAGTACTGTCTCCGTTCCCGCGGCTGAGGATAGCTGTCCGTTGACCATAACCAGTTGTTCGTTGGCAACGGTGAGCTGTTCGTTGACCGTGGTCAACTGCTTTTCCGCCACAGCCAACTGATCGGCGAGTACACCTTTCTCTTTGTGGAGTGCGTCACGTTCTTTGTGTGCATCTACCATCTGTTTCTTGTACGCGTCCAGTTCTTTCGTCAATGCTTTGAAGCACTCCTACGTGTAACTTTTTTTAGTTTATGTATAATACTTAATATATATATATATAACATGACCCACCATTATGTTTCAATAATCTGTGTGATTATTTTCAAACAAAAATATTTGGTTAATACTTGCAAGAAACACACTTTTGTTTGTTATTGAACATGAAAAACTCTACAATAGGTACATTTGTCAAGAACATTTCCTGAGAGCTTTACAAATTTTTTAAATAAAAATCACTGTTATTCCATATAAATATCAATCTAAAGAACAACCATTTACTTCATCTAGCCTTGACCAAATTAATAAATCTGAACAGGAATATATTGCCATGTCTACTGCTACTAAATCATATACATACTCTAAATCAGACATGGTTAAATTATTTTTTCTGAGCCCCTCTCATTGATTTTTACACCACAAATATCTCAAATAACATATTTAATCCAAATGCCAACCCCAGATTTAAAAAGGAAATATGATTCTATTGAGTTAAATACACATAGAATATTTAATTTAAAACTAAAATTTAAATAATAAAAAAACAAAATAATTTATAATAAAACAACACACATTTTAAAATAAAAAAATAAAAAAAGGAATTTTAACACTCGTAATGGTAGGCAATTAATAGCATAATAAATAAGCAACTAAAAGATAGCCGTTGTCCGTGGATATTAAATGAAAAATCTATCTTTAAACTTATGTTATAAATTAACAACAGCATATACATTTTTACGTTCACAAAAAGTTAATATACCAGGGCCATCTACTATCCGTCGTTGGATAGGTCAATCAAAATTCTTACCGGATTTCAGTAAATTATTTTTTAATCATCTAAAAAAAAAAAATTTGAATGGGTCGATTATAAAGAAAAATCATGCATCGTTTGTTTTGATGAGATGTATATAAAATAATTTTTAGAATACTCCAAAGAATTTGATTTCATTGAAAAGTTTGAAGAATTAGGTCATTATGGCATGGCCAATAAAATAGCAAATTGTGGCTCGTGGTATTTATTCACCATGACAATTCCTAATCGCATATTTTCTTGATCATTCTAAAGTTAACAAAACTGTTTAAAAAAGTTCAATAATTTATATCCTTAAAAAATTAGTCCAAGTTAATTTATAATTTAATTTTCCTTGCTTTTGTGTCAGCAAATTTATCAATAATTCCATCATAATCCAGTTTACCAGAGAATTATGTTTCTATCGAAAGTATGTCCATGCTTGATGATCTCTCCTGAACCATTATAGATCTTAAATATGTTTTTATTAATTTAAGTTTGCTGAAGCTCCTTTTACATGAAGCTTTCGTGTTGGGCATCGAGAAAAAAATCCTTAGCAATTACTTACCTAACAATTTAAATATTTGGATACGATTCTTTTAGTTTATAATCATGAATCATTTGTAATAAATCCAAAACTATTCAATAATTAAAAATTTTTCTTAAGTTAATCATTTATACTTTTGCGCCCTCCAGCTTCAGGCGCCCAAGGCAAGTGCCTCGCTCGCCTCACCCTAGTTACGGCTCTACCAGGATGTGCTAGTATAAATTGACTGCAATGTCGGAAATCCATTACGTCACGATCTATCATAATCGACGGACAAATGATAGTAACAAAAATAATAAAATGTTATTTCAAGAAAAACATTTATTCATTTGTACAATGCTATCTCTCGAGAACTTTTAAAACCACAATTTTAATCCCCGATTTTCCCTATACCATGACCTATCTATCTATTCTATAATCAATGGTATTACTTAGCCAGTTAACAATGTAATGCATATTTATTTATTATATATTTATTTTTAACAGTATAACTGATGTGAATGTGCATTTTTTGTTTTTTAAAACTAATCTAGGATCTAATTAATATAGTAAATTATCTCCTTAATAAACTAAGAAATTACGTGACTAAAATTATATTCATATTACTTATAGTATTTTTACAAAGCAATTGAGTATAACTTTTATATCACATTATAAAATAAGCCAGTTTTTGTCCATTAATACAATTATTTCGTGGTAAAACTCACTTCTAATAATGTAATAGCTATCATGGTGTCATCGTCAGCGTCGTCATAACATTTCATCGTACATTTTTCGAAATCTATACAACCCATCTCCTTGACCATCTTTGTCACACGATTCGCTATCTTCTTGAACCTATTGCTTTCTGCTTTATTCTGATTCAACTGTTCTTCGTAACGGTGACATTTAGTCACTATTCGGTAATAGTTGATCACCATCCGATCGTACAAAGACTTCAGTAATTTCATTTCAGTGTCAATCCACTCCTGGAGGTTGGTAGTCGGCGAAAAATCGTCTTTGGGTATTTTAATTTCAAATTCGGATTCCGTTGGTTCTAGGTAAGTTGAGCACATAGTAACCATTTCCTCCTGCTGTATGGATTCACACATATTAACAAAATAAAAACAAATCCTCGTAAATTCTTAGATTCGGTTAAAAATTGCAGTTGATTTATTATTTTTTATTCTGTATCTAATGCAACAAATAAATACAGAAATATATTATTAGGCAGCGAGTCTTTATTTAAATACAAATTTATTTATAAGTAACATAATACAAAATTAAATAACACCCAATTCCTTTACTGTTTTTAAAAATATTTTTACGACTATTTTATACAAAATCAATAATTTTCCGTTATTAAGCGAATCAGCTTGATTATAAAATACTCAATTTTTTTCTAAAATATTAATAAAAGTACAATATTTTACAATAGAGGTAAGACATTCCACGAAATCAACGATAAATCAAATGACCATAATATAGGTTGAAAACGTGTTTTCATTATAGCGCAAGTACCTTAATGCCAAAAGTACATTCAGATGCATTCCAACACGGGATGGGTTAGGCTGAGAAGCTTAGTAAAAGAATTGTGATACATAGATTTGTACAGTAAAGTTTTAATTAAATAACAGGGCAAGATGCATCACTTCTGCTCCGGACTGATGCCAGCAAGCTAGGTATATGCTAAAGCCCAGAATTCACGAGGCTAGTTGTTCAAGCTAGGATAGCAAGGTAATACTAGTAAGCTAGAAAACTAGCATGTCAAGCCAGACTAGTTTAATAGGATTGTATTCTATTTTTTCTGAGCTAGCACGACTCCCACCACTGAATTTACTATTATTATTATTTACTATTTTTATCTAGCTAGGTTCTATCACCATGTAGACACAATAGCTAGTACATGATCGGCTAGTGCAGTGTTTACGCTTTATTTTTATCACGTCACGAGGTTTGATAAATGTGAATCGGTATTATTGTTGTAAGTTTTTTTATACGTCAAAATCCCAAAATTAAGTGGTGATATTAATTTAAAGTTTGTTAAATTAAATCGCGAAGAACAATGTCTATGAAATGCCAATATTCCATATTATTAAAATTTTTAACTTTAAAATTTTGTATCTGTGCCCGGAATATACAAGGTGAAGATCTCTAAACTGTAAAAAACTGTATGCAATACGATACTAGTACAGAATTTTCCTAGCAAATTTTGCGGAATCGTGTTGATTTTAATAGCCACTGATATACATACACGACTCCGCAAATTTAATATATATAAACACGATTCCGCATAATTTTAAATGCAACGTTGCCATACAAATATACAATTAATTACTCTTGTTATATAAATTGTAATTTTTTTTTAGCAATATAGTCAAAAAAAATTATAAAAATTATCAGCTATTAACTATACAATTTAAAACATTTGTTATTATAAAACATATAAAAATATTATAGTTATCAAAATGATATGGGGTAATAATATATTAGATTTGCTTTTCACTTCATATAACAAAATATGAAAACTATCAATATAGTCAAAAAAGTTATAAAAATAAAAGTTGCTGTGGACCGGTGGGTGACACCCGTGTCGCACGGCGATAGTTAATATAAAAAAATATTATAATAAAAAAAATAACACGACGCAGGTCGGGTACGTTTGCGAAACACAATATATTGATGTCAAACACCACTGAATAATAATAATAATAATAATAATAAAAAAATGAAATCACATGTGCGTTAAACAAATGAATAATAAAAAGAAGTGTGCACCCGGGTCACAAAACTGGCGAGTGAGTGTCTGACGGATCGCGATATGTAGATGAACGTACGGGTACGGAGTTGTCGAACAACAGAGCCTCGTTAGTCCGTCGGCATTTGCCATCGGCGGTGCCGACACTCCGCTCTTCCCGCTAATAACGAAGGTGCGGGATGCGACGTGTCGGTATCGTGTTCCGCGGACTGTCGGCTGATTAGGAACCAGAAACGCGGTCGGCGGCGTCCGTTGGGAGAACTGCCGCCGCCGGGTCCGTGTCAAAGTTATAATAATATATAAAATACGATGTATATGATGTATGTAAATAAAAATTTTAATATGTAAGTTAAAAATAATAATAAGTATAATAATTTTGAAAATATATGCAATATGAATTATAATGATTTACCTTGATAAGTATGGCCAGTTAGTGATAAATAATATAATAAATGATCTTGGGATTTACAAGATTTATACTTTTCATATGCCCTAATAATAGTTTCAATGCATTCTGTTTTTCTAAGAGTCATTTTCTTTTTTTTATTATTAGAAATAATTGAATATATTTTTACATCTGTTTCGGTTTGTGTTTCTAATAAGACTGTTAGCACTGAATAAATGGGTGAATGTGAGTAATAAAATTGGCCATTGTATATTCGATGATAACTTTCGGCTGTATTAGTTGTTCTGTGATAACATTATAATAATATTATAAAAATTATAAAAAAATTATACAGTTTAAATAATAGTTATAGAACCTACCTTGGATTTTTTGATAGTTCAAAAACTCGCTCAAAATTGGAAGATGGAATGTTAGAAGCTTATATAAACCTGGAGCACTGCAATATGTGCTAGGTACTACTAGAGGGTATAACATAGATGTTATCGCCCTACAAGAGTGTCATTTCAGAATTTTCGGGATTAAATATACATCGAAAAAATAATACATTATTGCCAATATAAAAAATGAGAGTGCACAAATTTCAAAAGCTTAGAAGAGAACATGTATTCTTAAAAGAGTACGGATGGTAACCCTATGAGTATTCAAATACCCACTGGTAGTTGATTCAAAATATGGATCAATCAATATTACTTATATTTATTTTTAGAAATATACTACCCACTTATATTTACTGATCTTTACAATTCAAATTATTATTAATGATAGTTTTTTTTTTTTTTTACACATTTATAATTTTGTATGTTAATATTTATTATCAAAAAACATATTATTTATAATTCGTCTGACATTGAGAAACAGTATCATATATAATATTATGTACAAGTTATTATTCTAATCGTGATTTTCCACTGTGAGATTTTACTATGACTAATAAATTAAAACCACAAGATATTTTTGAACTGCTGGATGGTTATAATTCTGAATTAGATACGTTGGATTCTGATGACGAACAAAACGTCACAAATGAATTACAGCAAATAAATGAAAAAGGTACAAAATAGAACACAACTTATTTTGTAGCTATATATTACTGTAATTATTTATTTAATTTATTAGAACAATTTCCAAACGAGGTATTGGAAACACTTCTTGCTGAGTTTGATGCGGCCGATAAATTTTTTGAAAACGAAACAAATAATGAGCCAAAGCTGAGGTTATTCCAAATCTAAATAATACACATAAGGTATTGAACTATATTGATAAAATTTCACGCATGGATGTAACTGCAAAAATTACATACAATGGGTCTTACAACCATTTGTCCCTTTAAAAATTTCTTTAGATGACATTATGCAAGATTTACCGATATACATTGAGATTCTTCTACCACTATATTATTTCAATCGTTATTTATCCAATAGTGATTTCGAAACAATGGCGGTATTTACAAATATGTATGTAGGGGCGGACTGGCTGAGGCGGCGAGTGGGCGATCCCCACTTGGGACGGTAAAATTTTGGGCTGCTTAATCTATTTTGTGCCGATAAAATTAAAACTGAATAAACGTAAAAATTGTATACTGTTACGGCTACATTATGCAAGCCTAACACTCCTCAGTTTTTAGCCAAATAGGCATAAATATAATTCAAATAATTGTAGGACAGGGGAGACAGCTCACGATGTCAACGGTAAATATTAACGCGTATAACTTCAGTTGACATATAACCATCTTAACGCGAGTAACTTAAAATCTTATCAATACTAAGTACGTCGTGTGTGTCATCTCCGCCTGTCATTCGGATCATCATTGTTCAACGCTGTGGCCCAATAATCAGGTGTATATATTATATTTACTATATTTATATTTAAGATAATAAACATCATTGTGTTGCTCATTTGGTGATTATATATTTTACGAGATTGACGAGCCCTTAGAGTACCGCAACAGAGCTATAAATATTAATCAGGGAACTTTAGAGTATCTAGTGCAGAGATAGTCTAGCCAGCTATATCGTAGATATTCCACTAGATAACTCTATCGGCGGACATTCGTATTCGCCAATGAATACCGAATAGTTCCGTTACACAACTCACAATTTTACAATACCCATCTATGGAAAATACAGAAAACTACACAACTAATATAAAGCAAGCCAGCAAAATACTATGTCGACGTAAAAGACTGCACGAAAAAGAAAAAATCTATCAGCAGAAGAATAAATATTATGGCTGTTGACATTGAATATCAACTTATTCAAAAAATAAACAAATCTATATTTTATGGGGTTCAAATCGATGAATCTACAGACATTAATAATGAAGCAATATTATTAATTTATATTAGATAAGTAGATACCGATTTGAATGACATAAATGAAGAGTTTTTATGTTGTTTAAATTTACCAACGTTTTGTACATCTGAGGAAATTTTCAAAGCTATTTTTGAGTACTTCGACAAAAATGATCTATCTATTTCCAAGTGTATTGGTATATGTACTGACGGTGCTGCAGCCATGACGGGAAAGTTTAATGGTCTTGTAGCACGAATTAAACAGATAGCTCATAAGGATATAATTTCAACTCATTGTTTCAATTACCGAGAGCAATTGGCCACTAAAGATATGGGTGAAAATTTATTTATGTTTTAAATACCTGCATTAAAATTATAAACTTTATTCGATCTAGTCCAGTAAATACGCGTATTTTTAGAGTCATGTGTGACGAAAAGGGTTCAGATTACACTAGTTTGCTATTACATACACATGTCAGATAGTTAAATGTTTAACTCGTTTATTTGAACTTTAAACCGAAGTAGAAATATTTTTTTAAAGATGAAAAATCACCCTTGGGTGATTATTTTGAAAATAATTTATGCTTAGCAAATCTTGCTTATCTTTCAGATATATTCTCTATTCTCAACGATTTAAATTTGAGTTTACAGTAGGGTTGCCATACGTCGCGGTACACCGGAACATGTCACCAGTTCATGACTTCGGTCCCGGTCGTCCCACTAGACCCTACAAAAGTCCCGGTTATGTGTAAATAATATTAGTACCAATAATTATATTAAATTATGTTTTTATAAAATTTATATTTAAAACCATGAATTTCACGTCGAACACTCCTATCTTATCTTCACTGATAATAATTGAACTGTGCTAGTGCTATTATGCCATTATGGTTAGTTAAATATAGAACATACAAAAATAATAATATGATACACCATCGGGCGTCACGTCGTCAGTCAACATGCATACATTGAGTTCGCATTAGTTCGAATCTAACTAACGTCGTGTGATATCTGTATTCTCGTTTATCGTGATTTTTTATTTTCGTATGACGTTAGTTTAGTTAACAAAGTAAACAAATAGTTAACAATGCCAAAGAGAAAGTGTAATTTTTCAGATTTTACCATTATAGAAGTCAAAAAAATTATAAACGATTTAGAACAAACACTTTCAGAACGCGCCGAAGCTAACTTTTTGGGGATCAAAACTAAAATTGAATATAATAAAATAAAAGACGATGCTCAGCTTTTTGTTTCGATAAAATTATTCGACGTAGAAGTCGGTAATTATTATAAAACGGCACGGGAGTATTTATAATAGTGGTGTAACCCTCATATAAAATTTGAGGTATTTTCATGGATGGATCTTACTTCTTCGCTGCAATGGCAAGAAGTTGAAAAGACAATAACTTATTTAAAAAAAGGGAATTGATATCACGGATAGTTGCTTTGAAGAAATATTGTATATTAAAAACTTCATTGACAAACAGAAATTTGATGAAGATTGGAATAAAAAAAATATGCATGACAAATGGTTACATTGCTTTCAAAAAACTGATGTATTGGAAAGAAAACGTAATTTAATTTTGATGTGCCAATACTTATATGTTATTCTTGGTCATAACGCTAATGTTGAAAGAATATTTTCATTGATAATGGCCCAGTGGACAAAAGAACGTAGCCGTCTTCAAGTAGAAACTGTATAAAGTATCATTCAATGCAAATTTAATTTCAAAATGACTTGTTCAAAATTTCATACGTATGCTATGGGAAAACCAGAGCTATTGAAACGGTGAAAAAGTCAGAAAAAAATAATATTTCAAAATAAATAAATAAATAATATTTCGTTAATCAAATGTATCTTCTAATTTAATGTCTTTCATAATTCAATATTATATTATTATTTTATTCTATATATATATATATTCATTACACTATGTTCTAAATTTTAATATTAAAAAAAAAAAAAAAAGGTTCAAATTATTTTTGTAAATGTCCCGGTCAGTACTTGAACTTTTATGGCAACCCTAGTTTACAGGGGCCCTATACTAATATTTTTACATCAAACAATAAAATAGAAGCATTTCTTAACAAAATCGAACTTTGGGAATATACATATATACATAAAATATTATGAAATTATCGACGCCCTGTATTACGATTGTAGATAAATGCCCTATACATACTGTATATTATCTTATAATATTGTAGACAATATACTACACTAGTGCCGGATTTAGGGGAGGGCTGAGTGGGCTGCAGCCCAGGGACCCACAAATTTTATGGTATTTAAATGAGAATACAGAAAAAATATTTTATTTATATTTATTTTTATTTTATTTTTTTTATATTCTGAACGGAGTGATGGAATCTATTGGTTTTACAATGATGTGTGTTTTTTTTTATTTTTTTTTTCATTTTTTTTTTTTTTGTATCTGACGACCTTTTTTGGCAGTAAAAATGCTTCGATTTGCTTAAACAGCAACTTTTCTGAAAGGAAAGTGAATGTAAATGGTACTTTGGCGAGTCGAAAATCCAACTTTTTCAATACTTTTTGAAAAAATCGAAAAAACGATAAAAAAATTACGAAAAAACGGGAAATTTTACGCAAAATCACGTTTTTACAAATTACATTTTTTTTAAATGCTCTAACTTAAAAACGAAAAACCGCAACAACTTGAAATTTTCACCAAATCTTTATATTGACGTTCTCTATACATGGTTAAGTTTTCAAAATATTTCGACATATTTTGACTTATTTATAGACAATTTAAATTTTCGATTTTTGTAAAATGTTTGTTTTTAAATATCTATCAAATTTAATTGGCAGACTGAAAACTCTTGAAAATTTAATACAAGGTTTATAATGACTTAAACTTATCCTAACTAAAAAATTTTAGAGATGTTGAAATCATTTAATTTATCAATTACATAAATCCATTGTTAATTTTAAAAGTCGCAATCAAGTATCAAAGTCAACGTCGTCAACATGTGTAATGACCAACATACATTATACGATATCACATATATAAATATTAAAATTGATGCTATATGTTAATATATGGTAATATTATAATAACTACATGCATTATTTTTAAATAATTTAACTATGTCACTGTATGCAACTGCCAACCCATCGTAATTGAAAAATATATTTATCGTTTCAAAATAAAATATACTTTTTACAATATTTATTAATAACAATGTATTATATTCTAGACAAACATATTAACTCCATTCAGAATCGTTATTCCTATACAATGATATCTATCATTGCATTCAAATTTAACAAATCTATTGTAATAATGACCTATCCTATAAATGAGGTGCACTCCAACTCCTACTGTACAGCAGAACGAGGCCCATCCGGTTCTTTTTTTATTTGAAAATAAACAATCTATGCTAGTAGAGAACAATAAGTAAAAATGATGATAATTTACAGGTGAGATATGATTATTAAGAAGAGGGAGACCATTCATTGATAGAATGCATTTTTTTATTGAGGATTTATTTAAGTAAGTCTCTACAACATTTTCGTTTCAATCGACGTATAGGGTTTCCAGGAAGAGTTTTGCATGAGAGTGATGATATTTTTGGGTTTAGTTGTGTAGATAATTTAGAGTGGAATCTAGAGTAGTGTTTTGAAGCTAACTGGCTGACTGTTTTAATGTTTAGATCGTTATGCAGTGTATCGTTGGATATGTACCAGGGTGCAGAGATGACGAGTCGAAGTGCTATTGATTGGAAAGCCTGTATGGTGCGGACTTACGAGGGTTTTGTGCAACCTTACATGGGTCTTAACTTAAGAGTCTTAAGAGAGATTTATATATAATACTTTTGTGTGTTGGATTAATTTGGATTTAAGAATTGGTCGTAGGAGGTGTAGTCGGCTGTTTAATTTTTTTCTTTTAGATTTTAAATGAAGATCCCAGGTTAGTCTCCTGTCAAGGGTAATTCGAAGATACTTGACTTCAGTTGAATTTGAGATAAGTGATACTTGAAAATATAGTGGAGGGCATTCAGTTTTTTTGAGTGTGAAATTTACGTGAACCGACTTCTCAGGGTTTATTTTGATACGGCATTTGGTTGCCCAATTTTCAATTAAGGTGATTTTGTAAAAAGGTGGAAGATTGCGCTGTGTCATTACCTAGAGAAATTATTGCTGTGTCATCCTCATATGAGGCTAAAATTGTGTTTGTTGAGTTTAGCAAATCGGCAGTGTATAAGTTGAATAAGTAGGGCGAGAGGTCGCTGCCTTGAGGCACTCCAGCTTGAATAAGATAGTAAGAGGAGAAGGACTTTGACTGCCGAACAACAAAAATTCGATTTTCAAGATCAGATTTGATTAGTAAGAAATATGGAGCTGGTACGAATTGTTTTAGTTTAAAAAGCAGGCCTTTATGCTATACTCGGTCGAATGCCTGCGATACATCGAGATATACGCTAGGACAGTATTGATTTTTTTCAAATGAAGATGAAATTAGGTCTGTTTGCCTATGTATTTGATGTATGGTTGAGTATTTAGCCCTAAAACTAAACTGAAAGTCGGGGATAATATTGAGTGACTGAATTATCGGTCTAATTCTCTTGAGAATGAGTTTTTCGAATAATTTGGCTAAAGTTGGTAACAAACTAATTGGTCTGTATGAAGTTACTAGGTTTTTCGGTTTATTGGGTTTAGGAATGAGTATGATTGTTGATTATTTTCATATCAAAGCAAATTATGAAAATTTAAACATGGAATTAAAGATGTAAGTAATGAGAATCAGAGTTTTAGCAGGTATTTTTTTAAGAATTGTGTTGGTTATTAAATCATAACCTGGAGCTTTGTCGACTTTTAGATTTTGGATTAGAAATATAACTTAGTTGTGGGTGGTAGGTTTGGCAGGCATTACAACTGGGAAGGGGCTGTCTAGATATTTGTCAATTGAGTTTAAGAGCTCAGGTTCGGGTGGAATATCAGGATGGGGTGTGAAAACATTGGTTAAATGCTCACCGAAAAAGTCAGCTTTCTCTTAGTCTGAATAGGCTAGAGCTCGATTAGTGTCGGTAAGTGGTGGGAGTTGTTCTTTTAAGTTAAGTAAACTTTTTGTGAATTTCCTGCGAATATTGCTAATTGTTTAATCTCGTAGAAAATAATGAATATTCTCACACCGAAGCAACGCGATGTTTCCTGTTGCGAACTTGTAGCAACATGCGTTGCCAGCGATATGGCTGTCGTGTTGCCGGCCGATATTTATTGACAGTGTTGAGCAATACGAGCTTCGTGTTTGGTATATTATTATTATATGGTACAATTGTGTTACCTCATTTTCAATTTTTCTTAATTTTTCTTAATTAAATTAAAAATGTGTGATGAATCCGCGTTGAACATAAAATTTGTAGAATACGTTGAACAGTATCCATGTATTTATGATTTCACTCGGGATGATCACAGTAAAAGAAACGCGACTGAAAAAGGCTTGGAATGCAATTGGAAAAGAATTTAAATTATCAGGTATGTATATTTTATTTATTTTAAAGTTAATAGTATAGTAGTATTAAAGTTAATAGTATAGTAGTATTATAGTAGTAGTTAATAAATTTATAAAGTGTAATTTTCTTGCCAAGGCAATGCATTTTCTGGTTTCAAAAAATACTTTTTCAAATAATCTCTTAATTCATGGGCAGATTTATTACTACAATGGTTATTGGTTGATGGTGACATCTATCGAGTAAATTGATTTTCCTGATTTTTACTGATTTGGGGAACTGAAAAATTACCCTCGACTATTTTAATAAAATTGTGTAGAATACATGCTGCTTTTATAACTTTGATTGCAGTATCTTCGTGGCACATTACTGGTCTCTGAAATATTTCAAATTTTGACGCTAACATTCCAAAGGCGCATTCGACGCGTTTTCGTCCACGTGACATTCTATAGTTGAATATTCGTTTTTCATTATCAAGAACTCGCTTAGGGTACGGCCGCATGAGATTTATTTTGAGAGGAAATGCTTCATCTCCTACCATATAGAAAGGAAAATCAAAAGCATCATTAGGCATTGGTGTTGGTTTTGGGATATGAAGTTTATCTCTATTTAACAGTTTCCCAAGATTAGAAGTTCTAAAAACAGCACCATCACTAAACCTGCCTGCTTCTCCTACATCAATGGTTGTAAAAATTCCATCGGCGTCCGCGCATGCCATGAGCACCACGAAAAAAACTTTTGTAATTGTAATGAAGCGAACCGGTCTTGTCAAATTTTTTTATACGACAGTGCCATCTACTGAACCAATACAATTGGGTAGGTCCCATAATTCATAGTATCGTTTTACTATCGACTTCCATGTTTCTTCATTTGGAACAGGCATGTATAAAGGTTGAAGAAGTTGTCACGTAGCACAATTACACACAAAATAATATATTAATAATATTAATAATAAAGAAAATAAAATTATAAAAAAAAAGAAAAGAAGAATTTATAAATTATAATAATAATAATGAAATATGGCAAATGAATAACAAGAATAAAATTAATAATGATAATAAGACGCACAAAATTATAATAAGAAAATGTCATAAGACATACAAACAAATAAATAAAAGGCCACGAAGACGGCTAAAAGCAGACAAGTTCGTCATTCGTTCGCGGCGGTCGGCTCACCGTCCGCGAACGCTTCGTGACACATCGCCGTCTTCAAAACTGGTTCTTTTAATCGCTCGGGCGTCCCGATTGATAATAGAACGTACGATGTTACAGTGGCAAGGGGGTGTAACGGGTGAGATCGCGGTATCCATGAGACACGACCGTGTCAAAGTCGCCAGATAGCTTCACTGCACTCTTTCACTATTATTCCTATTGTATTGTCCCCTCTCATGAATATATGTGACAAAGCAACAAAACTACATCCTGAAGCCAAATATTAATAACAAATTAATATAAATTTAGAATAACATAATATTAAAATTATAATATGTTATATTATATTTTAACAGAAATACAGTGCAAGGAGAAATGGAAAAATCTACGAACAGCTTTTGCACGAAGTATGAAAAAACCCCCGTCAGGAAGTGCTGCCAATAATAAAAGATCTAAAGACTATTATTTGAAAGATGTCATGTAGTTTATTCTTCCGTTCATGAAGGTTAAGCCTCATAGTAGCAATTTAAAAGATACCGAAGATAAGGACGAGCAAAATAGTGACATTGATATTGTAGATACAGACATTAATCAAGACATTAGTGATGTATCATTACACGATGAAACACAATCTACATCAAAAGAAAGTTATAAAAAAAGGAATCTAGATGTGTCACAAGATAAATTTACTCCTCCGAATACTACAAAAAAAACACGCATTAAGTAATATGAAAACAACGACGGATGAGGTTGATAAGTGCGTCATGGATTATATTATTTCAAAAAAAGATTCTCAGACAAACAAAAATAATAGCGATCTTGATTTTTTAAAAAGCTTGTTACCTGATATATCTAAAATGACAGATTATCAGAAAAGGCAGTTTAAGAAAAGAACACTTGATACTATAGATTCAATTTTGGACGATTCGCCTACACAGAACACTATTTCATATGTTCAACGACCTTTATCCAGCTACTCCGGAAGTTCATATTCAGTATTGAGTCCTGAGCCACCTGTAAAGGACGGTCAGATTTCAACAGTTGGAAAATTTGCATTCAGAAGACTACGAACGAATTAATAATAATCCGACAACAGTAAAAAATTACCTCCATACCTTTACTGAATAGTATGTTATAGCATTTAAATAAAAATAAATATTAAAATTTAACATTACCTGAGTGTTATTAACAATTTTTCTCCTGCACTTATAGCTTCTCTGTAATTGGTATCACGTTTTGTTATACTATGTTCAATTAAATTCAAAAGTTGTTGAAATGTATCTGGGCTCATTCTATAACAGCTTTTAAACTGCAATGGATGAAGTTTAAGTTCATTTGCATAGACATTTGCACCATATTTTACAAGCTGTTTAAGCGCTGGGTTAATCCAATATTTGCGTTTTTTATTTTTCATTTTTCTTCTTTTTAAATTCCACCAGAATAATAAAACGTCGTCTTCATCAGACGATGACATGGTTGCTACTGCGTTGCTTCTATTTGAGAGCTAGAGGCAATACGTATTGTCTGTTGACTATTGTTAATTGATAATTGCTTGTTGCCTATTGCTCCGGTGTGAGAGCCGCCTAATAAATACTATTGTACCGTAATAAATATTGATGTACAGTATCCCATTTATTTATGATAATATAATATCGAAAATAATTGTAATGATAAAATGCATACAATAAGACAATTTTCGATATGAATATTGTTATTTTCTACTAATCTAGTACGTATACAGTATCATTAGATAATGACATTTAAAAGTAATGTGTAAAAAGCGTATTATATAAAATATATTCATGCAAACGAATTATACGAACGGTTAAAACTCAAACCGTAATAAATATTGATGTACAGTATCCCATTTATTTATGACAATAAATAAGATAATTTTTGATTATTGTTTTCTACTAATCTAGTACGTATACGTATCATTAAATAATGACATTTAAAAGTAATGGGTAAAAAGCGTATTTTATAAAATATATTCATTTGAAACAATTATACTATATTTTATTTAGATGATCATCGTCATAAAGAAAAAATTAGTTATATAATATCCTGTACGTCATATAAACTATATGGATCCGTTATCTAATTTGACCAATAATTTCTAATGAGTTAGAGTGGAAGTGGGTGACCATAGGCGTGCGCACGGGGGGTTCCGGGTGTGCCTAGGCACCCCCCGACATGTAATTGGGGCCCTACAATTTAAGTCCTATAATATATATATGGGTCCGTATTTTAACTAATTTTACTAGAATAAAAATGTTATTTTTTCTAAAATTTGTGATAAAAAAAAAAAAAAATTTACGTTTAGGGATAAAAAAATATTATAACGTAAAATATTTTAAATTTGCATGGTAAAACTTGTTATGATTACAATAGCTAGCTGTTAGATGTTATCGACTACTATAGTGCGGGCACTGAGAGAACGCTACTCCTTTGCGCATCTAAATGAACGAGCTCCGCGTTTCTGTGATTTCTCGCCGCCGTAAATTCCCTCACTTGCACTTATTGATCGTCGACTAATTACATTGCCGCCGCCGCTGAGAATCAACAAGTGTCTGTATACAGCGGCTCAAGTAAAATGAAAATAATAATATGACAACAACAGCGGCAGCTATGGTGGCGACAGGTGGTGACAGTGGCGGCGGCGCTCATTAACGGCGGCCAGCATTCGGATAGGTTTAGTAGTGGGAATGCGCGAAAACGGACGTATTTTGGTCGCCGCCCAGTAGCGTTCTCTTGCTGCCCGGACTATAAAGTAAAAATAATAAATAAATAATGCAATTATCTAAAAATAGATTTTAGATACAACTATTTAATGAAATATTATACATAACTTGGAACTAGTACTACCACTGATTTCCGTGATACTATTAGAAACCATTATACGAGACACGGGTTATGGAGTTATTTTTACATTTTGTAAAATCGAAAGTGAACACAACAAACTGATATTTACTATTAATTGTTATAATATTGAAATATTGTGATTTGACTGTTAACTAAAATAAATATTATTTACGAGTTATTCTACAACAATCACTGTCCAGTACTCCAGTGTTCACTGATTACTGAACCAACGTTGTTGTATTATTTTATTTTTTTAAATTAAAATCATGCCACCTAAAAGCGGTTGCCAAAAGCGTAAAGAAAAAATTAAAAATCGATTTGGAACTGAAGAAAATTCGAGGTTCTTTAGACAAATTTATTCTACCAAAAGCAAATCGTAAGTATATCAATTTTAGAGTAATAGTATTATAGTAAATAGTAATGTTTAAGTCCTATAGATACTATTAAATTTAAAACCTAGATATAAAAAAAAACTAAAATATGTTTATTGTTATTTCTTTTTGCCATTAATTGTTATAAATTATTTATCAATTATTCTTATTGAACTGAAAAGTGAGTTACCTACCTACTTAATAAAATAAATGAATAAATAATTATCCAAATAATTTAAATAATCCACTAAATATAAAATGTAAATAAAACATAAAAAAAACCTGAATACAGGGCCGGATTTAGATCCGACAAGATTCAATTAATAAAAGGCCCCAAAATAATTACCTTTTTTTTTTTAATATTTCTAGAAATTTGCAAAAAATTATTATAATTTTTTTTTTTTTAAGTTTGACTAGTGGCGCTATTAGTGTGTGATTAAACGAAATAATGAAGAAGAATACAAAATTATATTTTCCAACACTGAAAAAATGTGTACAATGCATAAAATAAATATTCCAGAAGTAAAAAAAAAAAAAAGTTACAACTAAAATCGATTCGTCTCCTTCAAATCAAGTATTTTTTAAGACTAAATATGAAGAATTAAAAGTTTTTGTATATTATCCATTACTAGATGATCTTATTTCTGGAATAAATTCAAGATTTAAACAAGATACAATTTGCCTTATAAATGCTGTTGCAAATATTATAAATTTAAATATAACTACTGAAATAGCTACCATTTTGGAAAAGTTTGCGAAAATTTCATCAGATACTTTAATTGCTGAAATCAAACTTCTCAAGAACTCGACAGACAAGAATATTCCTAAAGGAACTACTAATGAATCTGTGTTTTTGTGGCTGGATTGGTTAAAAGATTCCAATAGATATAATATTTTTAATTGTTTTTTTAAAATACTACAAATGTTCAGCATTATACCCGTTACTAGTTGTTCATGTGAACGGGTATTTTCAAAATTAAATATTGTAAAAAGTAAATTAAGAAATACCATGGCCCAAGACCGTCTGGAATCATTAATTTTACTTTTCTTACAACAAGAAATGGCCTCTAATGTTGAAGTAGATTTGGTTATAAATGAGTAGTAATTTAAGTAATATGTTATAATAAGCATGTTATTATAAATTTATCATTTTTATAATAGAATATTAAATAAAAAACTGTAAGTAATATTTATTTGGGCATTATAATTTATAAAAATATATATATATATGTCTTGTTAAGAGAGGGTCCAAATTAAGAAAAGGGCCCGAAAAAATTGTAGGCACCTCCCGAAATTCAGGTCTGCGCACGCCTATGTGGGTGATATCCTTAAGACAACCGGTTCGATTCTAACGCGGAATATTATGTTTTTTTTTTTTTATACATATTTTAATCGTTCGGGCTGTAAAAAAAAAAAAAATGTCGGCCGGCTGTATGTGAGTGTGAGTGTGAGGTTTTAGAAGCCTCCAAATCATACTACTAATTATATCATCTAAATATACTAAACATTTTATTCCTATTATGCCTGCTAATACGTTGTTCATTAATCTTTGAAAAGTCGCGGGTGAAGTTCTCATACCCATTGCCATACGTTTAAAATGTCAATGACCTTGATTAGTAGAGAAAGCCGTTAATTCACGTGATGATTTTTCTAATGGTATTTGATGAAATCCTGATGCCAAATCGACAACACTAAATAATTGACATTGCCCTAGTTGATCTAATATTTCGGTTATGTTCGGAAGTGGATGAAATTCATTTAATGTTACTTCATTTAATGCTCTAAAATCTTCAACAATTCTAAATTTCTGTTTTCCACTAGCATCTGGTTTTTTAGCTACTAATAATAATGGTGCATTCCAAGGACTCGTAGATTGTTCAATGATATCATCATTTTCCATTTTACGAATTTGTGGAGCTATTTCCTCTTGTTGCGAATGAGGTAATCTATACGGTCGTTTATATATAGGTGGTTGGTTTTCTTTTAATTTTATTTCATGTTTAGTGGCGTTGGTAAAAGTTAATTTATCCCCCTCTAAATGAAATACGTCAGAATATTGTTCACATAATTCAAATATAGATTGTTTTTCTTCGTTATTCATATGTTCACTCCTAATTACATTTTTTATTCGTTCTATTCGCGTTGACGGATCATTTTTTTTTATCGTATCTATTTTGAACAAATTATAATCTGAAGATTCGTCATATAATATTTTATTTAAATCAGTTAATCTTATCTTTTGCGTGCATTCCGATATATTTAATATGCTAATTATTATTTTACCGTTTTTTACTTTTCCTATCACATTGCTACAAAATACGTCTTTAATTATTTCTTGTTTATGTATAATAATGTTTTGATCTTCGACCTTAGGTTCGGCTATCGGTAATTCTACAATAGTCTCAGTTCTCGGATTTAATGAAAAATATTCTTTATCGTTATTTAATATTTTATTTTTATTTTCGTTATTAATTACAATTAAATTATTAATTACATCGATTACAGCTTTATTTTTAGTTAAGAAAGGTTGTCCTAATATACCGTCTTTTAAAATTGGAAAATCGTTTTTGACAAGGTTAAATTCTACATTTATTTTTTCATTATTTATTTCAATTATTATATTAATTGTTCCAATAGTTTCTGTTAGTTTATCATTTATTCCTCTTATTTTAATTTTGTTATTTTCGTTTACCATTATTTCTCCTATTAATTTGTTAATTTTTATTACATTTCTTTCGCTACCGGTATCTATTAATAATTCTAAATTTTTAGTTTTACTGAAATCTGATTTACATTTTATATGATTTTCTTTTAATCCTGTTGTGATGTGGAAACATCGGCGGTAGTTATTTGATTTATCGAACGTGTACCGCTGACCATATCCGATACTTGCGCGTTTCCCGAATTATTATTATTCCCGTTGTTTCGATTATTTCGATCATTATAACGTTTTTTAAAACATTCATTAATGTTATATCCGTTAGTAGTAGTATTATAGGGCTTCTGACCATGGTTTTTCAGTTTTTATTTTTCGAGGTAGTTTTCCTGCGGCAAATTCACGAAATTTAGCCTCTTTTTCAATCGTGTTTTTAGCCTCTCATTTCATTTCAAATTTTTTAGTTGTTTTATTTTTTCGAGTTAGTTCCAAGTAGGTAAATTTAATACATTTTTTAAATTAATTGATCACATTTGTATATTTTTTAAGAACATAAGTTAAACATTTTATTTTGAAATATCTTTTGATTTGATATAAGAGTTATGACTCGAGTCGAAACCTAACCATTTAACAAGCATTTGATTCTTATTTTTTTTTATAACACGTTCAATAAGAAACTTATTCGGAAATTTAGTCTTTTGAATTTCTTGTTCATAAAACAGCTTAATATTATATTATTTGCTAAATCTTTTAATTTATATGTTATCGGATTTGTAGGTAATACATTTACAATTTGAAACACTTCCGTAGTCCAATTCGGTGTATAACCCTTAGCGAAAGCATGTTTGTATTTTGAAATCCTAACTTTATCATTTATTTTAAACTTCGATTTTCTAGGTTTTTTGTGATTAAATTTAAATTTTATGGACTTCGTTCGAGCTTCATGAGGTGTACATTTAATTGTAGTGTGAAATGAATTATTATAACTGTTTATTAATTTTGATATTGAATTACACCAATTCCAAGAACCTGTTATTGTAAAATTTGTATAGATTTTATTTTTTAATGTCCTTACAACGCGTTCGACTATTCCAGCTTTTATACTAGTGTATGTTGAGTAGTGTTTGATATTAAATTGTTTCATAAGAATTTGAAACTCTTTATTATAAAATTCAGTTCCATTATCAGTTTACAATATCTTAGGTTGATTTAATTTTAATATTTTACGCATACCTAATGTAACAACTTTCGCGCTTTTATTTTTTAAAGCTTGTACCCACACAAACTTTGTAAAGGTATCTATAACAATAAGAATATACTTAAATCCATTATTTTTTTTAGAATGTAATTGCATATCCATTAGGTCAGCCTGCCAAAGATCATTTTTAAATCTTGTTATAACAAACCGTCGAGGAAAAATTTTTCTTGCTGGTCGATGTAACTCGTTTGCAATACCTTCTAATACAGACATTATACTATTAGATTTCTCTCACGTAATTCTTCTAATACAGAAATAATTTCATTATTAACACCAGTATTTCCAGCAGTCTGAGAAGCTATTAAAAGATGTAAATAGTAAAAAAATAATATATACAGAAGTGATAGGACATAGAAATAAAAACGGGAGAATATTAAACCTAAAGGAGACACACAATTTAATTTGTAGTGAGGAACATGATATAACACATTGTCACGATCCTGTTACGGATGTGATATTGACAAAATGTATTTTTAACTATATCATGAGTAAAATGCAACCAAAAAATTTATTTAGAATATGTAAAAAATAATAATAATTTTATAAAATAAAAATAAAATAAAAAATTAAAAAAATGAAATATATAATTACAAATAAAAGAACAAGAAAATTCAGAATTATAAGTAAAAGAGAAATAAAATAAAAAAAAAAAAAAGTAAAGAAAAAAGAGAGAAAAATGAGTGAAGAAATAGAAGCCAGGACAAATAGAGCAAAACAATTCTTAAGACATTTAAGTACATTTTTAAAAGGTGAGAATCATGAAGAGAGAGGAACACATGAAAGAGGAAGTGAAGTAGAATTAGTATGTTTTTCAGAACATATGAGGAATGCGAACAGTTTAATGGGAGAACCATACAATATTTCAGAGATAATACACATATCAGGACCTATTATGGGATTTGCTCAGGAAGTAATAGATCCATACACACAAAACTTAATTTGCAATGAGTTAGGTTCAATAATAGATGAGTTAATTGACGATGGAGTCTTATAAAAATTATATAATTAAATAAAAAAATAAAAATAAAAATTTTTTAGTATATATATAATAAACAATATGGGAGTAAAAAAAAAAAAAAAAAAAAAAAATGTATGTAACCATAATAATAATTAACATTAAAATATAAGAAGATTGTATAACTAACAAAAGCATTATATTTATAGTAATATTGTAAACTATACTATAATGTTTTACTATTATATAATTAATTCATATTGTATTCAATAAATATTAAGAGATTATTGTATTAAAATATATTCAAACATTGTATCAGAATTTTAAAAATCTAGTTATGTAAATCAATTATTGTAAAATTCAAATATGCCAATTATTGTAATATGTAAACATTGTAAAAGATTGTAAAAGATTTCCATCTAAGGCCGGAAATCTTTCTTTTCGCGCGGAGGTGTTACGGACATGTATGACTTAGGGCCCAATGCATTAAGGCATTAAGGTCAACAGGGGGTTATAAATAATAAGTAAAACTTAAATGTTACATGAGCACATTCTCAAAAGTATCATTAATATGAGTGACATGTGAAAGGTTGAAGAATGTAAAAATAGTAAACCCGCCAATTAACAAATAAGGTTGGGCATTCAGCAAAATTGCGTACCTATTAAAATTGATTAATTTAAGAATAGCGAAGATACGTGAATATTGCCAAACTAACAAGGCCAACCACTAAGGTTTAACTATCTAATGCCCATAAATGGAAATATTAACTAAGCATGATTATAATTAAAAATCATATCTGGGATAAGTTGTTTCACACGGGATCCTAGTATATAAGGGGGTCCTCAACAGACCAAAAGTCAGATGTGTTTAAGTCCGGACACAGCAAGCACCTTCACGCCACTCTACATTGTAAATGTTTTATCGCACATTATTTTAATAAAAAGTAGTAACTTTAATTTGAAGTCAATCTTATTTATTAAATCCTCTACCATCCCTATTGATTCGACGGCACGCAACAGTGTGTACAACTGACTGAATGTTACTAAAGCTTCTTATTTCTTTTATACTAATTATTTCTTATTTATAAATGTGTGAAAACCATATCTATATCTTCCCTGATTCATTTCACGAGTTTTATCAATAACTATAAACCCATAATTTTTTTTGTTCCAACATAAATGACATATTTTACGAAATTCTGAAAAATCTATATCTGCAGAACAATGGTCATCGAAATTATGTCGAAGATTCTTGTCATCTTGCTTAAATATCGCTAAAAAATTTGCGTTGTCTCTCACTAACTGTTTTGGTATTTTTGAGTATGTTTGTGCCAAATAAAATATAGAATTAGCACCAGAATGTCTTCCCATACTAAAATAGTTACGAATAGGTGTTTGATTGTCACAAATAACGTCATCAAATATAAAAATTGAATTTTTTTTAACTAAACTAGGTTTTATAACTTTATCTACATTTGTAAATATGTAAAAGTTAAAACATTTTTAATACTATTTATTATATTTTTTAATAGTATTTATTTTTTTTGCTCAGGTGTTTTAGAGTATAAATAAATATTTTCAAATTTTAATCCATTTCTATTAGTTATAAGATTAAACATAACATTTGTTTTTCCTGATTCTGAAGGTCCAACTAATATTCTTCGAATACTATCTGGTAATAATGGTACGTGTCTTGATGGCTTTTTAATAATTTGTGCATCAACATTATCAATGTTTAATTAATTTTTTTTGTTCGGTAAATTTCATTTTTTTATATAAAAATACTAAATAGTTTAATAATATGGAGCCAGTTATATATAATGCGTTCAGCTCATAAGTTAAAATCTGGTAAAGGTTTCTTAAATACTCTGATAAATAAGCTTCCATTCGAAGCTCATGTACCAGGGTATCAGTATTGTGGACCTGGTACTAAATTAAAAGAGAAATTAGTGCGTGGAAACAAAGGTGTAAATCCATTAGATTCTGCTTGTTGAACACACGACATTGCTTACGAGAACAGTAATAATTTGGATATTAGACATTGGATACCAGCTTCTGGTGCATCAAGTTTATATAATGTAGTAAAAAATCGTAAAAAAGGTAATGGTTTGTATTTAAATAATCCCATTGGTAAAGGAATTACAGTCAAAAAAAAAAAAATCAAAAAACTAATGTTACCGAACAGACTTCTCACCAATGAAGATATTATAAATTACGTTAAAAAGTTGAAAATCAATCATTTTCGAGGTGTCTTACCAAAAAAACCGTATAATATTGAATGTACCATAATAAACTTGGATTCATCTTCAGGCAGTGGTACTCACTGGGTTAGTTATTACCGATTTAAAGATAAAATTATTTATTTTGACCCGTTTGGTGATCTTACACCTCCGATTGAACTTCAAAATTATTTTGATGGTAAGAATATTTTGTATAATTATATAAATTATCAAAAATCTAATACATTTATTTGTGGACATTTGTGTATTGAGTTTTTAAAATGGATGAATCAATTATATTAAGAATATCGGACAATAATTCCACACTAACATCAACTTATTGCTCTTGTTAGTTTAAACGCATCTGTAAAGGAATATGTAATTCTTATAGATAAAATTAATAACACAATACAAATTGAAAATGATGAAGATGGAAAAGATAAACATACATTAGAAATTGGAAGTACTTCTTTGAAGTGTAGACTTAATTGTAATTGTTCTATAGATTTTACAATTGAAAACAGTTTAGCAAGTGCAATAGGATTTCAGAAAATAAAATACCAATATTTTCAAGCAGATCATACATATCATCAATCAGATCAAATTATTTATAAAACAGAAAATGTTAATTCTATAAAAGTAATATGTAATATAGTTAAAGGTTCATTCGATAACGGTCAACTATCACATTCAATATATGAATTTTTCCCTCGAGAAAAGACAGGAACTAAAATAATTGAATCACCCATTAGTTTAATATATTTTAAACTTAAGACAGCAATTATTAAAAAAATAAAAATTGAATTAGTTGATGATAAAAACAATCCTATTATTTCTAACGGTGAAATAACGGTTATATTACATATTAGACCTATCAAATCCTAAAACAATAAAATGGATGAAATGATTACTGTAAGTATGTCAGGTAAAATAACATCTTTATCATCAACTTATTTTCCAGCAATAAATGTACCCGAAAACTCTGAAATCGCACTGTTATGTTTGCATACATATAATATGTTTCCAAATGTGAATGAAACAAATAACAATTTTCGTATTATCATACAGCAACGAAATTTAGATATTAAACTTCCTTTCGGTTGTTACGAGATTGAAGATATTACTCAATATATTTGCAACCAAATACATGAAGATAATGAACGTATAAATAATATAGATGGACACGAAAAAAAGTATAATGACCCTAAAGATTTTACCTTGAATACTGATATCACTCGTATGAAATGTGTAATTAATTGTAATTACCCAATAGATTTTACAATTGAAAACAGTCTAGCAAGTCTGTTAGGATTTAAAAAAAATATATATGGGAAAGAAGGTTTATCAAATTTTAGATCATCGAAAAATATTGATATAAACGCCGTTAATTCTATATAAGTCTTGTGTAATGTAGCAAACGGTTCATTCGATAATGGTTCACAATCTCACTCGATGTACGAATTTTTTCCTCGTGAAAGGACAGGTGCTAAAATAGTTGAGTCGCCTGCTAATTTAATATATTATAAACTTAATACTGAAGTTCTTAATACAATAAATATTAATTTAGTCGATCAAGAAAATAATCCTATTCATAACTTTAATGAAAAAATTACAGTCGTATTACATATAAGACGTTGTAGATCTTGAAATATGGGGTTATTATTTAAGAATATAAAGCAGTTACAATCGATTAAACCGATTAGTCGTTTATTAGAGTTACAATCAAAAGTATCTAAAAGTAAACCGGAAAATATAAAGTTAACTTGTAAAAGCAAATTAATTTTAAAACAGTTAGGATTTCAATTAAAATAAAAAATGCCTGATAGCGATATTTTAGATATTGAAACAAATTATAATACAGACTCGAAAATTATTAAAGTTGAATATCATTCATATATCCCATACACTAACTCGTTTATAAATAATGATGAAATACGAATTGGGGTTCAGCAAACTGATGTTTATCCTTATCTACATGAAAGTTTCCTTTTTATTGAGGGAAAAATAGCAGATCCAACAGCGGTGAAATTATCCAATAACGGTTTATCGATTTTTTTTATCAGGTTAGATTATAAATTAACGGCGTAGAAGTTGATGGAACTCGGGTCTTGGGTATAACTAGTTCATTAAAAGGATATATAACATGTACGATAAACAATTATCATTGCTATCAGAATGCTGGTTGGGATTTAAACAATAAAGGTATTGTTAATGAAGCAGGAGAATTTAGTTTTTGTATACCATTAAAGTATTGGTTAGGTTTTTTTGAAGATTTTAAAAAAATATTAATAAATTCTCGAATAGAATTAATTTTAACAAGAAGTAACACTGATTTAACTTCTTTACTCAGTAAGAATGAAAACGCAACTACAATTACAGGTACTGTCACTCTCAATAAAGTAATATGGAAAATTCCACACATAAGTGTAGATGATTCTGAACGACTAAAATTGTAGAGAAAGGAAGAAGTTTATTTATTCCGTTTAGATCGTATGAAACCGATCCGAGGGTATGGTTTTGGCGAGAGGAATGAGGCTGGAGAAAAAGTTTTGGATTTTGCAGAATCGTATGAGCTTGCAGTAATCAATACATATTTTAGGAAAAGAGAAGAGCATTATATAACATACAAGAGTGGAAGAAATAGGTCGCAGATTGATTATTTTATGTGGAGGAGAGACAATATAAAAAGAGTAAAGGATTGTAAAGTAATTCCTGGAGAGAGTGTAATAACACAACATAGGTTGATGATAATGGAAGTATGGTGTAATGGAAAAAAGATGAACAAAAGAAGGAATACAGGGAAGGAAATCAGAATTAGGTGGTGGAAATTAATAGGAAACAAAGAGAAGGAGTTTATAAAGAAATTAAAAGAAAAAGCTGTGTGGAATGTTGAGGGAGATATAAATGAGGTTTGGAGAAGGATGGTCACTTGTGTTAAGAACATAGCAAAAGAGGTTGTTGGCGAAACCAAAAGTAGTTTACCAGAAGACAAGGAAACGTGGTGGTGGGATGAGGAGATTCAGAGAGTAGTAGCGAGTAAGAAAAAGCAATTTAAGGTATGGCAGAAAAGTAGGAAGAGGGAAGATTGGATAGAGTATAAAAATGTATGTAAAATAGTGAAGAGTACGGTAAGCAAAGCGAAGCTTAATAGGTATGATGAGTTATATGAGCGGCTAAGAACACAGGAAGGAGAAAAAGAAATTTATAGACTTGTGAAGGTGAGAGAAGAGCGATCCAAGGATTTCTATGATGTCTGGTGTATAAAAAATGAGGATAAGAGAGTTTTAACAAATGATGAGGATGTGAAAAAAAGATGGAAAGAATATTTTGAGAAATTACTGAACGAGGAATATCCAAAAGAAGTTTTAGAGAGTATGTCATGGAATGAAGGATTGATTGGTCTAGTGGGCGAGGAGGAAGTGAGAGATGCGGTGAAGGCGATGAAAAAGAAAAAAGCGGTAGGACCAGATGGAGTACCTGTAGAGGTGTGGAAAATGTTAGGAGATGTAAGCATTGGGTGGTTGAAAAATCTTTTTAATAAGATACTGATAGAGGGAAAAATGCCAGAAGATTGGAGAAAGAGTTTTATTGTACCAATATTTAAAGGAAAAGGAGACATACAAGAATGTGGGAACTATAGAGGAATAAAGCTCATGAGTCATAGTATGAAGATCTGGGAAAAGATTATAGAGAAGAGGATAAGAAGTGAGACCTCGATATCAGGAAACCAGTTTGGTTTTATGCCAGGAAAATCGACAATGGAGCCATTATTTTGTGTTAGGCAATTAGTAGAGAAGTACAGAGAAAAGAATAAAAAACTATGCATGGTGTTTATAGATTTAGAAAAGGCGTATGACAGGGTGCCAAGGGAAGTTTTAAGGTGGGCATTAATGAGGAAAAATGTCCCAAAAATGTATGTTAATTTGATTCAGGATATGTATGAAGGTTCGAGTACTAGTGTCAAGAGTCGGTGTGGAATATCAGAAGGTTTCAGTATAGGAGTAGGTGTGCACCAGGGGTCAGCTCTAAGCCCCTACTTTTTCTCAGTGGTAATGGATGAGGTTTCAAAGGAGATACAGGGTGAGATACCATGGTGTATGATGTTTGCGGATGATATAGTTCTGATAGGAGAAAACCTAGAAGTTGTCAATAATAGGTTAAATGAGTGGAGGTTAGCCCTCGAAGAAAAGGGATTGAGAATTAGTAGAAATAAAACTGAGTATATTGAGTATGATTTTGGACAAAGAGACCAAGAAGTTGAAGGAATGAGGAGACAACTGACAATAGATGGTGATGTGATAGGTGAAGTTGAGAGTTTTAAATATTTAGGATCTTTTGTTCAAAAGGACGGGGGCTTTGACATTGATGTAAAACATAGGATTAAGTGCGGGTGGATGAAATGGAGAGAAGCATCGGGCGTGTTATGCGATAAGAGAATTCCAATTAGGCTGAAAGGTAAATTTTATAAAAGTGTAGTGAGACCAACTATGCTGTATGGTTCAGAGTGTTGGGCGGTTAACAGGAGAATAGAACAAAGTATGAGTGTCGCGGAAATGAGAATGCTTAGATGGTTGAGTGGAGTGACAAGAGAAGATAGAATAAGGAATGAATACGTGAGAGGTAGTGTTGGTGTAGCGCCAATTGTGGACAAGATGAGAGAAAATAGGCTAAGATGGTTTGGGCATGTGATGAGGCGAGAGGAAACGAATGCAGTAAGAGTGGTTATGAAGATGGACGTTGAAGGGAAAAGAGGAAGAGGAAGACCAAAAAAGAGATGGTTGGAGACTTTGGATAATGACATGAGGGCTATCGGTGTGTGCAGAGGAGATGTGATTGACCGAGTAAAGTGGAGGTGTAGGATAAGGGTGGCCGACCCCAAATAGTTGGGAGGAAGGCGAAGTAGAAGAAGAAGAAGAAGAAGATTTAAGAATATAAAGCAGTTACAATCGATTAAACCGATTAGTCATTTATTAGAGTTACAATCAAAAGTATCTAAAAAAAAACCTGAAAATATAAAATTAACTCGTAAAAGCAAATTAATTTTAAAACAGTTAGGATTTCAATTAAAATAAAAAATGCCTGATAGCGATATTTTAGATACTGAAACAAATTATATTACAGACTCGAAAATTATTAAAGTTGAATATCATTCATATATTCCATATACTAACTCGTTTAAAAATAATGATGAAATACGAATTGGGGTTCAGCAAACTGATGTTTATCCTTATCTACATGAAAGTTTCCCTTTTATTGAGGGAAAAATAGCAGATCCAACAGCGGTGAAATTATCCAATAACGGTTTATCGTTTCTTTTTGATCAGGTTAGATTAGAAATTAATGGAGTAGAAGTTGATGGAACTCAGGTCTTAGGAATAACTAGTTCATTAAAATGATATTTAACATGTACGTTAAACAATTATCATTGCTATCAGAATGCTGGTTGGGATTTAAACAATAAAGGTATTGTTAATGAAACTTAAATATATAAAAAAAAAATATCATTACTATCCAACTCTCACAGACTACATTTCATGTTAATTTTTATTTTTTACGTACATGTTAGTTTTATTTTAGTATGTTCTACTACACATTTCGTAGTAGTGTTTTACTAAACATTTGTGTTTAATATAATTCACACAACGTGTATAATTTTTAATTATAAACATTGATGATAAATAGGTATACAAATAAAATATCAAATAAAATATATTTATAATTTAATTTTAAAAATGTGCAACACTAAAAAACATTTAGACCAATAGGTTTACCGATCAGCTATAGGAAAATGTTCCTCTACGCTTTGTACACAGTTTTCATTAATACGAAAAATATCTTTTGGTTCAAATAATTACACTCCTCTTGCTAAATACCGTTTGCAATTGTAGCAATGTTCTTTTTTAAACCAATTTCGATAGCTTATACTTGATTCAAATCTATGTACAGTATATGATGACTTATAACCACGATTATTGGAACCATAAGAATGAGTTTTGTAGCAGTGATATGAACACCAACCAGTAGATTCAGTTGTTTGATCATTCTGTATTGACAGTCGCACGCAAAATAAATTTCCGCATGGGTCTTTCATTCTGTTTAGTTCTGAATCAACTAATATATGAGGATAAAACTCCACAACTTGACTAACATTAATTTCAGTTCCACGAAATGGTGATAAAGATTTTAATAAATTACTAATAGCATGTTGATGGCTTGTAAAATCATTATCATCCAAAATAGTGGGTATAGTAATAATTTCGTTACTTGAAGACATACTGAACTAAAAAAAAAAAAAAATAATAATAATTCACATAAATAAATACACAGTACTTATACGCACTATATGTGACGTATTTAAATATTAATATTTATTTTTCGTATATATTAAAAAAAGTAGACTTATAAATCATCAATAAATAGAAACTATTGTAAAAAAAAAAAAAATATACATTTTCATTAAAAAATATATACAAAAAAATAAATATAAACATTATTATTAATAATCAATAATAATTGAACAAAATAATTTAATGATAAATTATATATAAATAGTTAAAAATAATAATTTATTATTATTTTAAGTTCGACAATTATACATGTAAATTAAATGAACTACTTATCTAATAAAAATGATTTAAATAACATAATTAAAGAATTTAATTTTTTTATAATTATATTGATTAAAGCAATTTATTAAAATGATAATTTTATTTTTATTTTTTTAATACTACGAGTATATTAATCATAATTTATTGAATGTATTAGGAGCTTAATTTATAATGACCATACGCTAATGTATTAATTCCATCTCTCATTATATATCTCTTACCATCGTCAACGTTTAGAACCTTTTTATTTATAGTTTTTGAATACACATAATGGTTATGCGATTGAATTAAATTCATATCACGATAAACAGATTTTCATTTTGCTTTATTATCAATGTGAGCATTTAAAACATTTACCCACATAGCAAAATAATATTTCCAAAATATTGTTAAAATATAGAAAAACAAATTTAAAATATTTTATTCTATTCATCACAATGTTTTAAAATATTGTGAGAATATATGGAAAACATTTTTTGGCAGGAGAAAAAACGTTTTCACAATATTTTAGCAAAATATTTTTACATTGTTTGATTTATATATTTTCAAAATATATGGGACATAATATTTCTAAAATAATCGAATTCACACATTTTCAAAATACTTGCCACAAAATGTTTCTAAAATTTTTTAGAAAAATATTTTTAAAAATGTTTGTAACCAAATATTTCTTATATAATTAATTAGATATACTTTAAAAATGTTTAGGATCAAATGTTTTTACATGATTCATCCATGATATTTGTAACTGTTTGCAGACAAATATACTTTAACCAACTAACCAATATTCTAATATGACTTATGACTTATATTTAACATATCACATATGCATATACTACCTATGTTGTATTTTGATGAAAAGAATATATATGATAAGGAAGAAGAAATGAGTAGAAGATTTAATTAAATTAAAAAAAAAATATATCATTCAATTATAATTAATCGATGGATTTATTAATTTTTTTAATTAATGGCATGTTCATTTTAGATCATTTTTTAGTTTTTCTCGCTATGCAGCTTGAGCCATCCAATTCTTCAATGGTTTCTCTATTTCCATATTTGGAATGTCTGCAAATTTTTTTATAGAGCGGACTGCTTCTAAAATTCAAAACAAAAAGTTTATAAATTAATTATAATGTTACATATTACATTTTTAATTTTTACAAATAGAAATTATAAATATATAAAAATATAGTTAATATATAATGTATATTATACATACATAAAAAATATCATCCTTATGTAAATAATAAATTAAATAAATGCTTTCATTAATTTAAATTTAATTTAAACTATTTCAGTTATAATGCTGGTCAAATTTTGGAAACACTAATGAACATTTTGAAACTAACTCTCTAAAGTAAAATTGTTATGCAATTTCAAATGTATAAAAATGCTTGCTAAAAATGTTGGAACTATATTTCTACTCAAAAAAGTTAATGAAATAAAAATCATGGGAAATATTCTTGCCTTCTTGCCTTCTTTGCTTCATTCAGAATCTAAAATTGTTACAAACCAATATTTAGTAACACCATAAAAATATTATTTTTCAGTTTTCACCTACTTATTTATACATTGCCCAATCTAATAAAATGTTCTAAAGTAACGTGTTTAAATATAGTGATTTTTAGTAAGAAAAATATAAATATATTTTATTAATTTAGATACATACATTTGAAACTTGTATTAATAGAAAATATAAAAACAAGATATATTTACTTCATCTACCATAACCACATTATTTCATTTTTTTTATATATCACAAAACATTGGTAAACCATAATACTAATACATTAAAGCTGAATTCAAACCAGCAGTAGCCACATAAGCATTATAATATATATTAAAGTAGACAAAAAGTTAATGATACAACTAATTTATGTAAATCCCAGTAAACAACTTACAGTATATTTAATCATACAATTCAAATAATTGACCAAGTATACATATAGGTATACTATGATCCAATGATGTTAATAATTAAACCCTAAAATTTAGTGTAGTAACTATATGTTAACACCAATTAAAGTTAAAAACAATCAAAAGTTCACTAAATAGTATTAATAATAAATAGATAATATTGTATTCTGTCACTATTTAGTTAACTTTGGTAAAGCTCCTTTACAACAGTAGTTCTAGACAAATTTTTGTATGTATTTTTATTTGTTTTTACTTACCAAATATAATACTGCAACTTTGTAAAGTTGAAAATTGATTTTTTCCCTTAAAACCAATGTAAGAGTATTTCATGAGAAATGTGTCACTAAACAATGTTTGCATCATTTTGCGGATGGTTTCTGGCAGAGAGTTGTTCAAAAATCGAGATAAAGTTTTGACCTATAAAACATAATTTATTCTATAGAACCGTGTTATGCATTAGTATAATTATGTGATACATATAAGTATTATTTTTAATAAACCTAATATATTTAATTACCAAGGTGCATTTTATCTAACTTATTTAAATGTTAAATTTTAACTGATTATTTTAACTTTAACATCATCATCAGAACTTTCTAAAGCAAGCAATTCATTGTTGATTTGTCTGTGTTTTATTCTATAGCTTGACGAATTAAACATTTTCAACTGAAAAAAATATTTTTCCTTTTTTCTAGTTAATTATAAGTGTAATTTTAACTACATTATAACAGTTTATGTATAACAACAGGATTATTCATGTTTATTATTGTATAAAAATCTGATAATGTATAAAGCTACATTATAGTATACATTCAAATAGGTTAAATTGTAAAATGTAGTTCAAATTAAAAATACATAATTCCAACCTAATATATATAATGTAGTTCAATAAACTTATAAAGTTGATAATTAGAGGTATTTTGTATAAACTACTTACAGAGTAATACAGATTTAATACATTTAAAATTATATTTAAATACTAAATAGTAAATACCTGCATAAAGTTTTATCTTACCTATAGTTAATATTTTAACTAAACAAAGAACAGAAAATAATGCTAAATTTCAATAAGTTAATACAAAATACAAAATATTAAAAATATTTATAAAAAAAATAAACTATAGAAATAGAATTATATAATACATCCAATAAGTGTCAGTAACAGTCTGCATCTATTTACATGGATTATAATTTCACAGTCGACTGGTGTAAAAAATATTAAGTATTTACTTTAATTATTTTGTAACTTAAAATACTAATTACATTAAATAAAAGTAGTATTTAAATACAATATACAAAATACTTAAGGAGAACACTCAGTAAAAACTAAATACAAGATACAATTATAGGTAGGTATTTGAAATATTGCCCACCTCTTGTTATTTAATAACAAAATCATTAACCGCTGCAACTAAAAAATGAAATACTAGACTATAGTTAACTTATAATAATATTATAGGTATACTATAATACAATTATAGGCAGGTATATTAGTTATTATTTATTAGGTTAACTTTATCAAGAATTAAATCTAATGTAGAATCTCCAATTATCTTTTAGTTTTAAGTCTATATAATGAACATTTCTTAACATATTTTAAATGAACCCACCTACTTAATATTAGTATAATAGTAATATTACAATTAAAAAATTTAAACAAGACTTCATTGTACCAAATAACATAAGATTAATATAATTATTTGTATGCATGATATTATTACATATGAAATAGAAATAAATAACCGAGATATGAAGCGTAACGTAGTCAATTTTTAACGGTTATTCATACTCACATAGTCACATATATAATATTATATATATATCAATACACCTAGGTCTCAAGCCCAGTTTAGCTCAAGAAACTTTAATTTTTTCGGAAACATGCTTCTGACACAGTCATGACGTTGCAACGACAATGTCGAAAACACATGTTTCCAGCACATTTTTCTTTCGTCTGGACGGGGCTTTAGGGGTGAAACATAATTTCAGGTTTAAACCTTTAATGTTCGCAATCTATAATGAGCCCCTGCTCACAAGTAATATAAAGTATTTTAATATCAAATTTAAAACACAGTATAAAAGAAATCCTAGCTACGCTCCTGATTGTTTATACTTAATGTAAATATTATATACAATATAAATATATTATAATTAATTAAAAAAACGTACATACCTTGTAATGTAGAATGGCACTCGAAAGTCAAAATTAAAATGATTTTCTAGTGAGGACTTAAGAGTGGCGAGGACTGAGAACAGAAAAGTGAGCGAGTGGCGAATGACGATGATAGTGAATTGTTGTGTAATAATGTTAAGTGCCCTGTACACGGTCAAATTATTTGTCAAATTTTTGTTTGACAAACGTGTTTGTCAATTTTTTTGAAAGTGTGCAGGCTTGTTTGACGTGCTTGTCAAACAATGTAAATGTTTGACGTGTTTGATAGAAATTTTGATTGACGGTGTGTTTGACAAACCTATTTGATAGTGTGCAACGGTGTTTGTCAAATAAGATCTCAGTTATCGCTTTGAAACCATGGAGAACACGTGTGCGATGAATGACAACAATATTTCAGAAAAAGAATTTCTTTTACAATTTATCTCCATATATCGTGACATGCCAATGCTTTGGAGAATAAAATCAAAGGAGTACATGGATAAACACAAAAGAATAAATGCAATTAAAAAACTGACGGAATTATTGAAAGTATCTCGACGGAACATCACTGAAGAAGATGTTAAAAAAAAAATAAATATTCTACGAACAACTTTCAAGCGTGAAAATAATAAAGTGAAAAAATCGATGGTTTCTGGATCTGGTACTGATGAAGTGTATGTACCTTCATTATGGTACTACAAAGAACTTGAATTTCTGCAAGACCAAATGGAGGAAGAATCTGGAATTAGCTCAATAACAGAACAAATGGTAAATAGAGGATAATGTTAATTTTATTTTAATTCTTACAGTATACAGTTCCCTATTCTAAACATTTGTTTTGCCATGGAATAGCACCCATTGTGTTAAAATATTCACAAAAATCATCCCTCACTTCTTTTGCTAATGTAGTGCTATTTCCAGCCCGTGTACGTTCGATATCCATCAATTGATTTGGCTCATTTCTCCAATTACCATGTATGACAGTCCCTGAAACACAATCTTCCATGTCTACTTCTCCATTCCTGATGTAATTTTTTTGTTTCATTAGTAAATTGTGTAAATGACAACAAGCCATAACTACAATTTTAGCTTTTTCAGGAGATAATTTAATAGGTTTTTGGAAAATCTTAAAACGACTTGCAAGAATGCCAAATACATTTTCAATTATTCGTCGAGCACGGGATAAACGATAATTGAAAATTCTTCTGTTATCATTCAAAACTTGTTTATTGTAGGGCTTCATAAAATTTGGAAGAAGCTGGAAGGCTTCATCACACACAAATACAAATGGCATTTTTTTATTAAAATTCGGCAATTCCTCTGGCTCTGGAATCTGCAACTGGTTGTTCTCAAACATATTCCAAAATTTTGTATTTTTAATAACCCCTCCATCTGACACTCTGCCATTTGTACCAACATCAATCATGATTAATTCATAATTTGCATTAGCTATAGCCATAAGCACTATGCTGTGTGTTCCTTTATAATTATAATAATAGGAACCGGAATGCTCAGGTTTTTGTAAAGTGATATGTCCACGGCTCCAATGCAATTATCAAAATTCCATGTATTTCCAAATTGTCGTGCCAATATTTTCCAACATTCTTGTGTTTTGGGTATCTGAAACATAAAAATTCTAGTTTATTTGAAATAAAAGTTGACATAACAAGAATTATTTACTGGTGCAGTCACCGTTAATAAATATAATATATAATAATATAAAATTTATATATATATATATAATTTATATATTTATTTTATATTTGTTTTTTGGTTTCTAGGAATCATCACCAAAACCATCAACATCAGCACAATCATCTTTGCCACCTTTAGCATCTACTACTCCTGTACGAATAAAAAAGAAGAAAAAGGATGAGGACTTGCAACATGACTTGATGACATTAGCCAGGGATCATTTCAGAAAACCTGAAAATGAATATCAAGTGATGGCGAGACACTGGGCTTTCAAACTAGAGCGCATGTCTATAGAACAAAGAAGACTGGAGGAAAAATTCATTAACGAAATACTCTTTGAAGGAGAAGAAGGAAATCTTCATAGACATTTAGTAGTTATTAATCCGTCTCAGGCAGCACCCATTTTGAACACTCTACCACCTATTTCGTACACTCCATCTCCTATTCCACAAACTCCATCTCCTTTTTCACAAACTCCATCTCCTATTCCACAAACTCCATCTCCTAATCTGCACACTGAACAAACATATCTAACCGAACCTGAAGTTGATACAGCAGCCAAATTTATAAATAATTTTTATGCGTTTTAAATTTTATATTTTGTAATTTTGAAATTACATCTTAAATAAAAATCTTACCTGAATATTGTCTAAGCTTTCATTTATTGCTTCACAAGTTTCAATTATAATGCCGCTCAGTGTACGCGGTGCAATGCAAGATTGAAATTTGAGGTCTTCAAAATCGGCACCACTAGCCAGGTACCTCAAGGTTATGGACAATCTTTGAGAAGCTGGTATAGATTTACGCATAACGGTATCCTGTTTTGTTATGCGAGGACTTAACAATGTTAATAAATATTCAAATGTTTTATGGTCCATACGCAGGAAGTTTGCGTAGTCATTCGGTTCTGTGAGCAGTATTTCCCGTAATAAATTTTCGTGGGTATATTTATCCCGTAACTTCAACCACTCTCTAGACCATCGACGACCTTTTTTCTTTTTCTTTAAACATAGTGCTAGTGTCAATGCCAAAAACGCCTTATCTGTATCACTCATTATTATAATTATTATTATAATGACACAAATATGATAACTACACACGAACGTCACTTCACGGCAAGGCGAACACCGAAACTATGGCCAAGTTTAATATATTTATTTGATTTATTGGTTTGATCGTATGCGCTTTTGTTTGATGAAAACATGAAGTTTGACAAACAAAGTTGACAAACAAATTTGACCGTGTACAGGCCCCTTTAGGAGCTGACGACGAGACGCGCAGCGGCTATTGTGTTTGTTTTGTTTTTAGCGAATAGCGGCGGCATGAAATTGATGAAAATGGAAAAACCCAATTCAAATTATTTTGGTATTACTGTTATCAGTTCTGTTTAATTTTTTTTATAATATTTTAACGTTTTTTGAAAATGTTACTCTTTTTACACCATTTTTCGCCTTTTCGACAATGTTTCACCTCCGTAACTACTTTATTCGCGTAGTTCATTTGTTTTTAAAGCCACCGATATGCAATATAATATACATATATACATAATATTATATACGCGAAATCGGTTCATAGCCTTCCCAATCGCTTCAATTCTAGACGTCGGCCGTCGGTCGTTATTATCGTTTTTTTGTGATTCTCGATTCATTTATAAAAATCTAACATACATAATACTTTATACAAACATTTTATTATTACAATGTACAATGTACATTATTTTTGGTAAAGCATTAGATGTGTATTATAGTTGATCGGTAAAATTTGTTGTAATTTCGACACTAGAATGTTTAGTGTTGTGTACATCATGGGCATATCTCTAAGGGGGAGGGGCTCGGATGTATTATATATTGGGTACCTATATATATGTATTATCAATTATTTATTTATGCCTATTAAAATTAATTAATTTAGTGTATTAACTTTTGTTTTTGGATACAAATAGAATTACATTTGTTATAATTCCTATCCAACTGTAAATGTATAGAAACCATTACCCCATCATTTTTAATATTAAATAAGTGGACTGATTACTCAATAATAGTAAACATTAAAATTATAGTATGATACTATATACCTATACCAATAAAATACAGTTTTAAAGATATTGTATATTATTATTAACAATATTCATATTAAGACTTTAAATAATTGTCTCTTAAGAAATTGTCTCTTAGTAAAATTTTAGACTTATTTTGGAACGTAAAAATAATATAATCTATTAAACATTAAAAACCGATGTATTTCGATCTAACGAATGATATCTAATATACATTGACATGTTTGCTGGGTATTCATTTTTTTTAAGTTCAGGTGAAAACTATTAAATACATTAAACAAAGATTTATAAAAAATACTTCGTTGCATAATGAAAGTTGATGAACAACGTAATAGTATTTAAATGTTATATTGATAATCATATTATTGTTATGTGAAATATGCCAAAATTGATATAGGTATAATAATTCTCAGAAATTCTGGAAACTCGCACAAACATATTGGCTCAGTTTATCATATTCGTTGTAAATAGTAAATGTTATAATAATTATATAATATATTTAAAATAAAACGTGACTGACTATAACTGATTTACCAGTGACCGATTATCTATACCTACGTATAACTCAAGTCACTAGATGGACCAGCTAAAATTTGGCGTAGGTACATCTGCCTTATATTAATATACCTAATATAATTATAATATAATTATGACGTAGGCATCCGCCGAGAAAGGATTTTTTAAAATTCAACCACTAAAATGGTATTATATAAGAGGAAAAATAACATTTTGGCAAAGGGACAGCGGCCGCGCTGTTATAGGGATGTCTAGTACTAGTATGTCATGTACTCATATATATCTTATGTATGTTTATAAAAATATCAAATATGAATACGATAAATGGAAATATAAGTATTGTGAGTTTTCAATAAGTATAATAATATGATGACCGTATATTTTGAAGATATTTGATGAAAAATAATATTATAATATTTGATACAAATCGTTTTAAAGAGGTTTTAATAATATTTGATTTCAAATATATATTGTGATCGAATATTTTGAAGATATTTGATAAAAAGTAATATTATAATATTTGATACAAATCGTATTGAAAAGGTTTTAATAATATTTGATTTCAAATAATTGGTTACCAAATATTTTGAAGATATTAGATGAAAAATAATATTATAATATATGATACAAATCGTTTTGAAAAGATTTTAATAATATTTGATTTCAAATATTTGGTGACCAAATATTTTGAAGCTAATTGAACAATATTTGCATTAAAATATTTGACAGGACACCTTCTAAAAATATTTTGAAAATATGAATATATTAAATTTGCTATGTGGGTAAGTATTCATCGAATTTTAAATGTTTTTTAATTATATATTTTTTAACACCTTTTGCTTTATTTATTTGTTTATTAGCAACTCGATAAGGGTATAATTTAGGACGTAGAGCTATGAATTCTAACAAAATATCACGTTTTAATTCATCTTTAAAAAATCCTGGCTGGTTTTTTCGACTTTCATTGAAACAAAAATGATTTTTAGGAAAATTAGAAGTATCGAAGTGTGGTAATAACTCATTTTTTAGATCGTCAAAAAAATTATTTGTGTTTATTTCATAAACTAAAGAATCTGTATCTGAATTAACAATATTTAAATAATGTTCATATTTTTTCTTTATAATATTATAATGGAAATCATACATGAATGTTTTTGAAATATCTAAAATAGTAAACCCCACGTAAAGAGGTTTATCAAATTTTATTTTTTCATTACCTACGCAAATGAACTGCCATTAAGTTTTTAGAATATATTGTTAAATCTTTAAAATTAGGCTTAATCATATATTTATGTGCTTTTTTTTCACTAGAAATTAATTTTATTGATACACGCTTTCTTACATTTACCATACACTTTCCAAAAACACTATTAACCATTAATTTCCAAAACTGTCGTTCAAACTCATAATTAGATCTAACCCTCATACCCGTACATAATTCAATGTATGGTGCTAGCCATGTGGATTGTTTAAAACGAATAATTTTATGAACTTTGATTACATTTATACCGTTAGCAATTGCCTGTTTTAAATTTTTATAATGTACAACATAATTAATCTTAGGAGTTAGCGTTGTTAATAATTTTTGAACTTTTGAGTTAGGGGGATAAGAATTTTCAGGTAAAAATGGAAAATCATTATGAAATGTATATTTAGAATAGTCAGTATCCACTTCCAATATATATACATACTCAGCATCATTTTTGATTTTAGTTACGTAAATACCTTTACGTTTCAATACATAACTATCAAATGAAGACTTTTTTTTAATAAAGTCTAATGTATATTGAATTGCAAATCGTAAGATACGATAGTCATTTAACCTTTTTAAATTGTGCTGAATCTTATAAAAATAATTAATATTAATATAAATAATAAATTCGGTAATCAAATTACGTAAGCCGTAAAACAATTTACATGTTTATCGATTTTTAGAATTAAGCATAATTCGTGAAGGTCGAACTATTATAGTATGATTACGGATTTGAATTCGTTATATCAAATCATATTAGATGATGAAATTTAACCTTTTTAAATTGTGCTGAATCTTTATAAAAATAATTAATATTAATATTAATAATAAATTCGGTAATCAAATTACATAGGCTGTAAAACATTTTACATGTTTATCAATTTTTAGAATTAAGCATAATTCGTGAAGGTTGAACTATTATAATATGATTACCGATTTTAATTTGTAATATCAAATTATATTAGATGATAAAATTTAATAGGAATAATTTGCAAATATGATATTTAATGATTATTCGAATAAAAGTACTATTTGTCCTTCATTATATTTTAACTAATACCTAATTAGATTTTTGCTAGTATAATTTTATCGAAAGGTTTAACTACTATTTTTACTTTTATATATCTGATTTAAATCACACCACATCTTAATAAGGTCAAAACTGATATTACTATTTTCAATGCTATATAAGAGTATTGAATATACTATATATATACATAGTGTTATTTCTATAATAGTGTTATTTTAAATTATACATTTTTGTTATTTTAATCGTTTGTTTAAATAATAATTAATTTAAAAAAAATGATGGAAAATATAAAGAAATATACTGCAGTAACAGAGGATGATTCTAGTGATGTAAGTATATAGATACCTACTTAAAATATAAAAACTAATTTTTATTATTATGTTATTATTATTTAAGTGTACAGAAACTGACGAGAAAAGTAAATCTAAGGACATAAAAAAAATAAAAGCACAACCATCGAAATCATTATCACCAACGAAAAAAATTAAACCAGTGAAGGTACGTTTTAAAAAACTTTAATAAAATATGTTTTTCTAATCCATTTTTCTTTTTTAGATGAAATCTTATATGGATAAAATTGAAAAATTCATTGAAAATGAAGATACAAGTATATTTAATGAAAATATAAACTCAATGACTGTAAAACAAGATGGATATAATTTCACGTTCAAATGTCCGGTAAATAATGGAAAGGACTATTGGGTATTGCAACATTATAAAATGAAAGACATAAAAGATATATCGGTTAATGACAGGTAATAAATATAAAGTTAAATTATTTATAAACAAATTGATCTAATTCAATGTGTATATTATGACTATATACTTGTAAATAATTTGTGATCATTCATATTTAAAACTCCTATAATGAGATTTTTATTAAACAATATCAGTTATAATAATAATTTTATATTATTAGGTGGAAACATTCAAACTGTTCAATTAAAGTATATACATCAAATGACAATTCTAGAGATGTGAATATTACAAATGAATTTACTAATTTGATTGAAATAATAACAGGAAGATTCACTTCTGACCCGGACACAAAAGTAACAAAGCGAAAAAATGATAAATCATGATTGATTATTGTAGAATATTTTTAATTAATTGTTTGAAAAAATAAAAAAAGTACAATAAAAATGTTATTTTTTTATTAAATTTATATCATACCTATACTAATAAATATACTTAACATATTACTAATAATTAATATATTTGAAAAAATCGAAATTATAATATAAAAAAACAAATGGTATAACATATAAATGTTTTAAAGTAACAATAATCGTCATTGAATTTTTACAATTAAAAAATAGAAAATTAGTTTGTACAACGTAAATCATAACTAAGGTTGAATTAATAATTTTGAACGCATGCATTTAACAATTATTCATTTCTTTAAAGTTTTATTGGTAAAAGTTAAGCATTTCATTTGGATAATGAAAAACTCAATCGAAACATATTATTTATATATTTCTTTTAATAACATATTTGATATTTTTTCGCAGTGAAACTGTTGTAATTCAAGAATAAAATATTTATCTTCACAGCGCACATTACTTAAATTGAATTCATAATTTTGAACATATGCATTTACTAATTCTTTCTTTTGACATGATACTGGTAAATCTGTAATATTTTGTTTGATTAACGATAAAACTAAATCAAAACATGTTTGATACAAATTCAACTTTTTTTGTTTTGTAAGAATACATGCATTAACACAATGTTGTAATTGTAATCGTGATAAATTGTAGCGAGATAATGTTATAACGGTTGTTATGGACTCTTAATGTAATAGTTTCATTATTTGCATTAACTGAATAGAAAATATCATCGGTTAGTACAGTTCGTTTATAATGAGTATAAAGTTTATTAAGAATCATATTAAAATTAGATTCAGCTATTATGTGATTCCATTTTTCTTCATCTAATTTCAAAGTCTGTTTTGTTAATTCACACTCAAGTAGAATAACAATTGTAATTTTATAATCAACTAAAAATCCAATTGAATGTCAGAATGTGTGCTGAATATATCATATAAGTTAGAGTTAAAGAAACCAACTATTAGAAATATTAGTACTGAGCAAGCGGAAGTTATCGAAAAACGACGAAAAATGGTCAACAAAAAATTGTATACAATATTAGGTATCAGAGTAGATGTATATTGTAAATATTGTATATATTATTTATTTTAATTGTATACAAAATTAGGTATCAGAGTATATAAGTGGTTCAAGTGAAAGGAAACTCAAATACAGGAAATGTCGGTCGTGTTTTTCTTACAAATCACCACGAATCATCCAAAATTACTGGTGTAGACGAGGACCTCATTAGGAAGTTTGGTGTGATAATGATAGCATTATCGAGTGGTTATCAAAAATATATTAAAAATTTTGATTCGTTTTCACGTGAAACGGCTGTACTTTATGTAAAAAATATTGTTGGTATAGAATGCCTGTAAGCGTACATAAAATTTTAATTCACGGAGCTACAGTTGTCAAACCTATATTATTACCAATTGGTATGATGTCAGAAGAGGCACAAGAAGCCAGTAATAAAATATATAGACGAGTTCGCGGAAGAAATACCCGAAAAAGCAGTAGATTGAACACTACTGAGGATCTCATTCACATGATGCTGTAGCAATCAGATCCAGTAATATCAAAGGCAAGAGGACTGCTAAAATCAAAAATGCATGAGCTTCCCGATGACGTTTTAGTTTTGTTAATAGTAGACTCGATGATTGACGAAGACCAATAACATAAACATTAAATTCGTATTAACTTTTGAAGAGATTTCTTGTTGATTTTTTTTTTTTTATATTTTGTGTTAAAAAAAATGTTATAAATTTTTTATAAATTATTTTTATGTACGATTTTACATTCAATATGTTTACTAATTACATTTAAATAAACATAAATATTTGTTTCTTAATTAATGTTCATTGTAATTGTATTGATAAATATAAATATGATTCAATACGTAAATTGTCAGTTTTGCCCACCTAAATTTGGGATTCGTCCAGGGTCGGACTGGCTAGAATGGGCCCCACCGGCAATTCACTTACAAAGGGCCTCAACAAATATAGTGATAAATAACAATTCACAATTTTCACCAACAATTATCATCAATAAATAAATTTAATAATTTACAATCGTTACTCAAAACAACAATGTTTATCTTTATTTAATGTTAGTAATTACTTAGGATAGAAATAATTATAAACAAAAATTAAATTCTAAAATAACAATTTTTTAAGTTCATTGGATGTATTTGCTAGTTTATCGATTATGTCATCATAGTTCCATTCATTAATAATATCTGCTTCAGAATTTATTAAGATAAAGATTTCCAACAAGTCTTGACCAATAAGTGATCTGAGTCGAGTTTTGATAATTTTAAGCTTAGAGAAAGAACGTTCACATGAGACTTGGGTAAAAGAAAGTGTTAATCAAGTTTCATATGCAATATATAAATCTGAATATGTATTACTATGTAAATTAAAATCTTTCAATAATTTAATTGCACATGGAATACACTTTTGTATCAATTTTGATCAATAGAACAATGTGTTAAGGGGACTGCAGCACGCGTATTTTTCATACGTTTTAGACCAATAAGCGGTGGTAAATTAAACATACTTCGGATTGTCCGATTTAAATTTTTAATACATGTATGAATTCGTTGACAAAATATCTAGGCTTTTTAGGAAGTCGATTTTTGATTTTCAATTTTAAAAGACCTTAAAATTAAGATATTTTTTTCAAAAATCCCATGAAATAATTGCATTATATTTGTATTTATTTTGAGCATATCTGATTTTAAATCAAAAAAGTGATTCCTAAAGAGCATAGTCTAGAAGATTATAAATTCAACCGTTTTTTTTAAATTTCAATCAAACTTCAGGAAGTATGTTTAATTTACTACCGCTTTTGGTAGTTTTTATAGTTAAACATACAAGAATATATTTCGTTTTTCGTAATTCATTGACATGTTCGTGCGCGTGTAAGAGTTGCTTCCGGCGCGTGGCGTTGTTACGTGCTTCGAGTGGATTGAGGACGCTACGATAATGTTATGATTGAATAGTACTTCTAAGTGTTTTAAAATAAGTTCAATAATTTAAACTTGAAAGAATAGAGTATGATATTTTTATTTTACACTTAGAAAAAATCAGCAAAGTAATAACAATGTAAATATGACTGTCGTAAGCGGAGTGTTTGTACTTGATGGCTGGATACGTCTGATGTTGGTGGTGAAACGGAGCCCTTATATACTCTGTTTGATTTTGTTCTCGCCACCTGGTTGCCCTTGGCCTTCATCGTCAAATTTGGATGATGACGTTGTTCGTTATTTGTAATCCGCACGTGGCTTCTCTCTGTTGTTATTATTTGGCCATTTCACAATTGGTTCATGGTCGGACATTGATTTAGTGATTATGATCTGTGCGTGGCTTAGATTTACATTACATTATATGTGTGCAATAGTTATTTATATAATTTAGAAGTATTGTACATTTTATCCTCGTACGACTCGGAAATATGCGTATTATTATTTGTTAGTAATTACATTACAATTATATTACATATAATGGTGAATGTTACAGCGCTGCAGTTGCTCGGTGCGGCGAGACATCAATTCTTGGAAACAATTATCGGATAAGGATTCTGGATAGGTATAGAAAAATCATTAATGGGTAACAATAATAATCAATAATAATTATATTATTCCATAATTTAATACAACCCATATTATAAGGAAATATAAAGTATATACCGCCGGCGCCTATGAACCATTTGATTTTACCTCAGAAGATGGAATAAAAAATTAAAAAATTAAAAATTGTGTCATCAAATATGGAAATCTTTTTCTAAATAGAAATGATAATTATTATTATCAAATACAGGGCCAACTTCATGTAACTAACAGGATGTATTGTTATTTTTGCAAATGGACACCAAAAAGTAGTTGTATATTTATTAGAACAATATTTTATTAATATTTTCATAATATTGTATTAACAATTTAACTTTTAATTAGGTCTTTTATTCAAAAAAATTCAAAGAAACGATCATTTTTGGAAAACCAACATGGAAGTCCAATTAAAAACATTTTATATGGATTATCTTTTAAAAGAGTTAACAAAACAAGAATTAAAATAATATTAAAAAACGTTTATATATTATTATTTGTTAAATAGTTGTTTTCAACTATTCAGCCAACTAGAGTTCAATTTTTCTTGTCATTGATTATTTTCTAACATATTTAAAGTCATATTTAAAGAAATGCGAACAAAATGGTATTTATAAATAATGTTATTTTCAAATTTTTGAAATAACACTACTGCCCATATTATAATAGTATTGAATCGGTGCAAATTAATATAATCTAAAGATAAAATGTTCATTTTGTTTATTATCGTACCTAGTTTCCTGAATTTGTATTTTATACTCGCGCCGGCGAGAGAACGCTTTTGGCGGCGACCAAAATTCGTCCGATCTCGCGCATTCCCACCACCTAACCTTGCCGAACGCTGGCCGCCGCCACCGTCGTCGCCTAGGTGGTAGTGTGAGAGAAATGTGGGTACGAAACCGCGAAGCTCCGTCATTTGAATGCGCCAACGAGAAGCGTTCTCTCGCCGGCGCGAGTATAATCGATGTACGGTGACACAATAAACGCGATAACGGATTACACAAACTAATGTTCATTTACTACTCAGACATTGACACAGCGAAAATGTTCATGTGATATAAAATGCCTAAATATTACTCCTTGAAACATGCTACTCTCCAGCCTCCTTAAAGTTTCATCTTCATCATTTTCTGAATCAGAATCAGAGTTGTTATTTTCTGATTCAACTGCAGTGACTTCATATTCTGTATTATTTGAAATATTATGATAAATTGATGTAAAAGATATTAATTGATCCACTAAACCATCTCATTCAACAACACTTATATTAGCCAAAGACTTTAAAGCTCCTTGTGGGATTACACTTGCATCTAAATTTAATCTTTTAAAATTTCTAGAATCCAAGTATGAAGCATCTTGTATAATTTCATTTGAATCACCAAACCTCACACTGATTTGTCTAGATGCAGTATCAATTACAACTTGATAGACATTAACACGAAATTTGTGTTTATCATTTTCAAAAGCACTTACTGACTTATCTGTTGCGGTTTCATCATACATTCTTTTGACTTTCCGTGATCGTTTTTGTGATAGCGTTGTCTCGATTTCTAATTCAATTTCATTTTTAGTTAAAATATCATTAACAGAAGTTGAAAATGATAATGCGGCTCTAATTATATTATCAAATGTTGATATTAAATCTTTTGCCATATGAGATAATTGTTTTTGTAAATTCTTTAATATTTGATGTGGTGTTAATAGTCCATTGATACAGGTTTGAAGATATTTACTTATAGGTGTAGTGTATTTAAATATTTTTTTTTAAAAAAAAAGCTATAAGAATTGTATCAAATTTTAAGAATATTTGCAAAATAGATTGAGCTTCAAAACTAACTTTAGATTCAAATTGATCACTATTTGCTATATTATGAAGCGTTTATAAAAGCACAACATACCTTTTTACATCAAATATAGTTTTAAAAAAATAAAAATATGCTATTGCATACAAATCCTAGCCATGGTTATTAGTAATCGTATAATATACTTATAATATAATATAATATATCATATAATATACTTACGGGAAAAAAAAATTTAGTTTTTGTTGACTTGGTAACAAACCACAAGCAATCAAATCGTTTTTTCGTTTTGCTGAACGTTTAGAAGCTCAAGATTCAAATTTACGTTTATCCATTGTGTAAAAACAAAACATAGGTAATAAAAACACTGTGTAATAAATAAATAAATTAAACAAGATCAACAGAGATTTGTATTTCACAAACCGAAAATTGATAATGAATAATAATTTCAGTATATATTCGTATCGTTGTTTGCTAATTGAAATATTTCTCAAACTAATGATATTTTAGGTTGACAGTTTTAAAAATAAATGTCTACATCCAAAATTCCCATGGATAAATAGATTATTATTTTTAATTGGTGCCGAATGCCAATAACATAAACCTTAAAACGTCACAAACATGTTCTGTTCGTCTCCTTTGGCCCCTTTCACTCGTCGCCACTATGGTGGCGCCACCAAACACACCACTAGACGCATTATTTTATTTTATTTTACAATTTACAACATTTAAGCAAGCTAATTAAACCAATATTTAGTTTCAAAATGGAAGTTGAAGAGTTGGCATGTGTTGCTTATTTGTACAGTCGTAGTAGACGTGTAAAGAAAAAAAATATTTAATATTATATATATATATATATATATATTTAAAAATTATATTAAATATATTATTAAAATTTCGAATGTACATTACATATGTACGAATGTCTCTTACATATAATTATTAATAAAAAAGAACCGGATGGGGCTCGCTCTGCTGTACACTTGGGGATGAAGTGTTGCTCTTCATAGGATAGGTCATTATAATGGATTTGTTAAATTTGAATTCATTGATGGGTATCATAATATACGAAAAACGATTCTGAACGGAGATGATATGTTTGTCTAGAATATAATACAATGTTATTTATAAATATTGTAATAAGTATATTTTATTTTTAAACGAAAAATTTAGAAAAATCGAAAATTTAAATTGTCTATAAATAAGTCAAAATATGTCAAAATACTTTGAAAACTTAACCATGTATAGAGAACGTCAATATAAAGATTTGGTCAAAATTTCAAGTTGTTGCGGTTTTTCGTTTTTGAGTTAGAGCATTTTAAAAAAACCGATATCATTTGACAGTCTAGAATATTATACATTACATTATATTTTACATGTAATCTTATGTCAATATTCGCTGTTCAAACGCTTATAAAAAAAAATTGTGCCTATGGATTTTAATAATTTTTGAATGACATTAAAAACTACTTCTGTGGAATATTCTATTAAATTTTCAAGTATTTTGTACGAGCCAAATTTTTTTTATCACCGATTATAAAAATAAAATGTAAAAAATCGAATATTTTAAATGCCTATGAGTGGCTTAAAAATCAATATAATATTTTGAAAAAAATATGACATAAAGGAAATGCCAATCTTAACAGCTGGTAGAAATTTCAAAAATCTGCGACTTATACTTTTTGAATTATAACAAATATTTAAAATCGTTTGAGAATAAATCGCTATTTTATGCAATTTCGTAAAGATTTAAATTTCAAACAGTCATAACATTTTTTCCTCTAAGTCCGGTAGAATTTTTTTTAAATATTCTTGAAGAGTAGCTTATAGATAACCTAGTGTTAAAATTTTGAACCTTTAGTATAAACAGAAAAAAAATTATGAATTTTTATCTAAAAAATAACTTGCAAATTATCGTTTTTCTTCTTTCGTGTCGTTCAGATCTCGGTCATCCAAAAGGCCACGACTGCTGCCGCTTTGTCATTTGCCAGGTGTCGGTCATTTTCATCACAAGTGGTTACTATTAGGGGGCATTGTAGTAGGTGGCTCATTGTCTGTATTTCACCACATTTGGAGTTGGTTGTGTAGTCTTCTCCTAATATTTTCCATTTCTTGAGTGTAGTTTTACATCGTCCGACTCCTGTTCTTAAACGATTTAATGCTTTCCATTTTTCCCATTTCCAGTTTCTTCCTTTAGGTAGCTCTTCTTTTAATTCCCTCGTGGTGTTTTGTTCTTTCTCCTTCCATCTGTTGATTCTTTCTTTTTCTGGGGGGTTCTTTATTGGTAGGATCGTAGTAAGGAAACTTTTCCTGGATTTAAGTCGTGGTTGCGGCGGGCTCTTTCCATGTAGTGGGTGACGGGGATCGTTTTGTTGTTTGTGTCGTTCTATCTTTGATGCAATCTCTCTCCTGATATCTGGTGGGGCTATTCCAGATAGTACTTGTATTTCCTCGACCGGTGTCGGTTTTAGGCATCCTGAGATTATCCTGCATGTCTCGTTCAAAGCAGTGTCAACTTTTTTCACGTGACATGATCTGGCCCATACGGGGGCAGCATATTCGGCTGTTGAGTAGCATAATGCTAGTGCTGATGTTCTTACAGTATTTGGGTCTGCTCCCCATGATGTTCCTGTGAGCTTTCTAATCAGGTTGTTTCTCGCGTGGGTTTTTTGTTTTACGTTTCCGCAATGAAGTTTGAATGATAAGGTTCGGTCTAGTGTGACACCAAGGTATTTAGGATATTCGGTATTTTCAATCTCAACATCTTCCCATATTATTCTTAATTTCCGTTTTGCTTCTTTGTTTCTTAGATGAAAAGTGCATACTTGGGTTTTGTTGGGGTTTGGTTTTAACCAATTTTTTTTATAGTAAATTGAAATTTCCTCTAGTGCATTGTTAAGAGTGCTTTCTATATTTCCAAACGAGTGATTCTGAGCAGTGAGTGCTAGATCATCAGCGTATATGAAACGCTGGGTTCCTAATGGTGTTGGCAGATCGTTGGTATATATGTTAAATAGCAAAGGTGCTAATACGCTACCTTGTGCAAGTCCATTTTTTTGAGTCCTCCAACGGCTTTTCTTTCCTTTCAACTCCACGAAGTACCTTCTATTTCTTAACATTTCAGCGATGAAGGACGTTGAATTGTAGTCCCTTGTTATCTCGTACATTTTTTTGAAAAGAATTCTTGGTTAATCGTATCATATGCTGCTGTTAGGTCTATGAAAACTGCGCAAGTCACCAGTTTCTTCTCGTATCCATTTTCAATATTTTGCGTCAGGTTAAGTATCTGTCCAGTGCATGACTTTCCTCCTCTGAAACCAGCTTGTTCGTTTATAAGTGATTTGTCCACTATGTCGTTTATTCTGTTAAGTATTAATCTTTCTAGCAACTTAAATGCATGGCATATGGGGGAGATTGGGCGAACATTTTTCGCCTCCGTGGGTTGCTTACTCGGTTTTATTAGTGCTATTATTCGTCTTTTTCTCCATATTGTTGGTATCCTTACGCATTTTATGCAGTTGTTGTACAATTCTAATAGCCATCTTTTGGTTTGTTGTCCAAAGTTCTTAATCCGCTCGGATCTGATTTCATCTAGACCTGGTACTTTTTTTTCTTTCATCCGTGCCATTGCCACATCGAGCTCTTCTAACGTGAATGGAGTGTGTAGTAGATTGGCTTCGTTTGTTGGTTATCTGCCTATTTTTGGCTTCACTTTCTTAATGCCAGGGCATTTTCCATTTTTTAGGAGTTGGTGAGCAATTTCATTTGGTGTGACTTTTATATGTGATTCTGCATTTTTTGGGTCTTTTCCCAGGTTTCTCAGCATTCTCCATGATTTTGAGCTATTTCGAGTCATGTTTGTTTCGCTTATTAGTGATCTCCATTTTTCTCGTCGTGCTTCTGACAGTTTTTCCACTAAGGATTCTCCGGTTATAATTGTTTCTTGAGCAAAAGGATCATTGTTAAATTGATTGATATAGTTGTCTAGTAGTTCTTTGTTTTCTTTCCACATTCCCGGGAGATACTGTGTTCTGCAACCCCTTGGTATATTTTGT